>JAUEKR010425939.1:0-12489 GCA_031762895.1 Corambe burchi
GACCTCCTAGTATCAGTGGTATGATGCCTTGCCTCTGAACCCATTAAACCTGGTATTGGATTTTGATGGACATAACATTTTTATTCAGTGTATTTCACAAACTTTGAGTAGGTTGGATCGGACAGCTATTCTTGATCTAATAATGATATGATGAAAGAACTAGAGATCCCATGTTTGCATCTGAGCTTTAAAAAAACGTAAAAGTGTTTTATATTTTAGTATATTTTATGTATAATACCACTTGATGACTTCAATTGTTTTTTAAAATTATAGTATGTGTATATTGATAATGATATTTTCACGTTTTCCCTCTTATTAGGTATGTGATCACTTAGTTGTGTCTATGTATGTTATTAATAGTTTAGTTATTTTCTGTAAATGGTCAAGATTCACTCATTCTAGATATGTGATCATTTACTAAGTTGTTGTTTTTTTCTATTTTAACCACAGGCTCTGGCCCAATTGAAGACCAAGTGCGACCAGTATGAGCGCACCATCCAAGAGCAGGAGAACAGCCTGAAGTCAGCCACGCAGAATGCTGGTACCGCTAATTCCATGCTGCAGGGTCTACAGGGAGGTCTGACGAATATCACAGAAGATTTGGCGCAGCTTTATCATCTGGTGTGTCAGGTCACCGGTGACACGCCATCACGCGTCATGCTTGATCACGCCAAGGGTGAGGCTGTGCACGGAGACAGTGAGAGGGAGTCGAGTGAGGAGCCATCTCAAGTGTCATCTCCGACCGATGAGAATAAATCTGTGATCAAGGTAAGGGTAGAAGGTTATGCTATGTTACAGGGCTAACAAACACCCTGCATTTTTAAGGATATCCTAGTTTTATACCCCAAATTCCTGAGATCCAGAGTAATTTGTGTAAATCATGACTTTTGAAGATGATGGACAAATAGCAATAAGCCTTTTGCACTGCTTACCAAATTATGTATATATTGCATAACATCCACTGTTATCACTATGAAAACTGAAAGTCTTATTTTGTTTTGTTTTGATTTTAGTTTCAATTAAACTGGTAAATATCTGTTCTAGCAAATGCAACTATTACTATTTTTCCTTTTCGCAGACTCAACATTTATTTTCTGCTTCTGTAGTTGTATCATTGATTTTTACCCTAAATCACTAATTTTGAGGGCATGGATCCTTGGTTTTTGGTTTGAGAGGTTGGTAGCACTGTATATTATATTGCTGCTGAGATTTTTGTTTCAGTTGTTGGTTGTTTTTTTCTTCCTAAGTTTGAATAGGGGATTTTATGGCGGTGGTTGAATATTTGGTAATTATAATAATATTTAATAGTGTTTTTTTTTCCTTCTATACAGTTTAAAGGGTGATTACAAAGCTAATTAATTATTTTTGGCATTATTATACTTTTAGCGTCATTGTTCTTCTCTTCTTTCATTTCTTTATTGTTATGTTTACATTCTGTTTCTTTGTCTCTTGTTAATCACTCCTTTGCCTTCTCTTTGTCTATCTCTCTGTATTATCTTTTGTTTATGCACATGGATCCAGCTTCATGTTGCTCAATTTTTTGTTTCTTTATTGGTATTTGTTGATATTCATTGCCTCTAATTATTTAATGTGTTATGTCTACCGCAGGGAGATGATGATGGTACTCAAGTGCCATCTCTCAGTCCGCTGTCAACATCCACGCCAAAGCCAGACGAGAAGAAAGCAAGTCACAAGTCTGGCAAGTCAAAATCAGCCAAGTCTACTGATATGAAGGATGACCCGACGTCTTGCGGAATACTCTCAGAGACTATTGTCGATCAGGTAACGATAAATTGTAGTTAATTAAATTTCTCTCTTTCATATTTTTTATATCGTCATTGAATATACATCCTTCCATATTTATAGTATCTTTTTCTATGCTGAAAGACTACTGGTGAAATTAAGAAGAAAATATAGGAATACAAAATGGGAATATGCCAGTTTATATAATTGGTCATAACACCAGTAATACATGTAGTATGAATTTTTGGTAGAGTATTGATAGCAAAGCAAACAAAAATGTAATAAAATAGAGTTTTATATGTGGAATTGGAAGATGATTTTAACTTGTTCTTGTCATTAAGTTGGTGTATGATATGAACACTGTTGTGTCTTCACCATTATGAAATTTGTATTATTTTTCTGTTGAAATTATTTTGATTTGTCTATATTTTTTTTTATTCTATAGATGATAATTTTTCATAGCATTCTTTTATTTTGCGTTGCTGAATGGTATTTTTCCCTCTGGTCTTAGAGATGATATGTATGTCATATTTAGCTACTTGAAATATTCAAGATTAAGCTTGTGTTGTTTTGGTTAGCGACTGATGAAATTCGAATTTTTCTTCTTCTTTTTCTGTAGAACTAAGTGGGTTTGTTGGTTTGTACTGTTTTTTTATCTTCATATTGTGAATTATTTCTCTCTTCTTTTTTTATCCCTTCACAGGTGAAGTACCTACGACGTGCCATTGAGAACCTGATGGACAGCTCCAAACAGTGGCAAGGTCAGGACAACCAGAACAACGATGATGACGGTGACGAGATGCAAGAACTACAAGAACAGGTAAGTTCATATTTGTGGAGGTTTGTCCTAATATGCTGATTTCCAAAGATAGGATATTTCTGGATTTTTTCTTGAAATAGGGAGAGGGTGGGTAAGTGGGTACATTTTCTGCTGGGTGTAAAAATCGTAGTTTGAGAACAGAATTTAAATTCTATTTTCCATTGTACAAAGTCAAAGTTCCCAAACCTTTTTTAATGCAATTGTTTCAATTCTTGGATACTCTCTCATTCACTGTATTGCTCAGTCTTACTGAATGGCAAAGTGGTACTATGTCTGTATTTGAAGTACAGAATTTCGTTTACATTTTTCACGGCACTTGATTGATATCTAGTGTGTTCAGAGATGGACCAAAAAAACGTCCTATTGATCATCCCTTGGTGGTTTAAGTTAGTAAAGAGAGTAGGCTGCTAAAAGCTGTCACCCATGTAAAAGTTACAAATTACATACTTAAATACTCAAATTGTAATAATGATTCTTTCTGAGGGGGGAGGAGTTTTTTTTTGTGTTATAATTTTTATTTTGTCTTGTGAATGTAATCTCAGGTTGTGAAACTGAAAGCCATGTTGTCTACCAAGAGAGAACAGATTGCCACGCTCAGGTCCGTTCTCAAAGCGAACAAATCCACAGCCGAGGTTGCTCTAGCCAACTTGAAGCAGAAGTATGAGAACGAGAAGGTCATCGTCACGGAAACCATGCTGAAGCTGAGAAACGAGCTCAAGTCTTTGAAAGAGGATGCGGCCACGTTCGCTTCTCTCAGAGCTATGTTTGCCCAGCGGTGTGACGAGTATGTCACACAGCTCGATGAGATGCAACGACAGCTGTCTGCCGCGGAGGAAGAGAAGAAGACGTTGAATTCCTTACTCAGGATGGCCATACAGCAGAAACTGGCGCTCACTCAGCGCCTAGAAGATCTCGAGTTTGATAGAGAGAGACGGAGCATGACGACAAAACGACAGGGAGGGCCTCGTAATGCAAAAATGGGAAATTCTAAGGTTGGTATTTGATCTAACTCTGTCTTTTTACTTTTTTTTTTCCAAAAAGCTTTACAAAATTTTTTCTAAACAATGAATGTTTAGCGCAGCATTTACTGATTTGATGATTAAAAAAGACTCATGTTTTGTTTCCTTTCTTTCTCTAGCTCTCTTTTCTGAATTTTAAGGTGTATAATCCCATCTCTTTTTCTCTAGCAGCGTGTTGCCGTGTTTCTGCACAGCATGGGTTTGGCCATCACCTCAACTACTATTACTACTGATTACTGACTGGTTAAACTAATTTTGATAAGACTTGATGAACAAAGGCGTAAAAATAAAATTGTCTTGAATATGTTTGCATCATTATTTAGAAATATTGGAATAGGGCAAAAACAAGCTATTGGTACAGGATAAATTAAAAGTCTTCTTTAACTTTTATTTTAATTCTTCTAAAGATTACATTATAGACATTTTATTGTTATGTATAGTTTTCTCTCGAATTTCAGGTATTTTAGCCTAATTTATGCCATTGAATAAGATACCAATGATTTTTTTTTAAATTTTGTGTATAGTGAATTACTGTCTTCATATATTGATTTAAGTTCTTTGAATTACATGTAGCACTTTGTTGATTGGCGATGGTGATACTTTAAATGATGCCATTCGTGTCAAAATGATGTGTAAATATAATTTATTAACCTTATGCTGTACGAATATGGATTCCATGGAGTAGTGCTTATTTCTGTTACTTATGGTGGATAAAGATATTTTTTACATTTTTGTCAAAAATTTATGAGTTTAAAAAGTTGTTCATGTGAAACTTATATCGAGTTAGTTTTCCGTTATTTACTTATATAAGCAACACATGCCCAAATTATTATTGTTTTTGCAATAAAAAAGGCAAATTCCCTTGTAGAACAAATTAATTCAGTGACTTGATGTAATGCAACCTTTTTGTGATTATCTTTGTTATTAAATCTCTTCATTGACTACTTATTTTCTGGCCATTTCTTACGGCTGCTTTTCATTTACAAAATGGATTGAAGCCTAAATCGGGTTAGTATGTTCTACCGTATGTGCTTATAATGTGTGATCAAATAATGTAATCCTTTACCGTCATTCAAACTATTCCCGTACAATTTATGTTGCTATTACTCTATTTAACCTCTGCCAAACTATAATTTGGCTACTGGTATCAATTTTGGGTAAATTGTTTTTATTTTTATTTTTGTTTTCGGGTTTGTTAAATATCGTTTTTATGGGAGATATTTCTTTTGGTAGGTTCAAAGTGGTTTACTCTTATTGTAATTTGTTTCGATCTTGGTATCTGGTGTTTCATTCTCTCATGTATTTCTTTTATTTTATTTTACTTTGTCTTTCTCTATCTTTTATTGTTTCTGTTTTTGTTATTATTGTCACTCTCCCTTACTGTCCTTTCTTTCTTTCTATCGCTCTCTCTCTATCTATCTGTTTCTGTTTATCTTGTTCTTTTCCTTTTTGTCTTCTTCTAGTTTTTGTTGTCTTGTGTTAGCATTGAGTGTATTGTTATCATTATTATTATTATTATTATTATTATTATTATTATTATTATTATTATTATTATTGTGTATGTGGGTTATCATTTCGTCCTGTTATTCTTTGTGGGTGTTTTGGTTTTTTTAGAGAATTCTATACAAAATAAATTGAGGATACATCTGTTTTGTATTGTAGTCAGCTCTCGGCAGTGAGATAGGTATTTGACTAGCAATTCCTCTAAAATTACCTTCCCGTTCTTTTTTGTTGAGGCTGTGTTGTGGTACCCATATTGTATGTGATTGTAGAAGTTCAATGTATAAAAATATATGCATATTTTTTTAAGCTTTCCTCAAGAAATATTGAATTGAACCATTTTAGATAAACCAAGCACGTACTCTAAATTAGCAAACATTGCTATTACGTTATATTGACAGTCATACACAGAAATAACAAGCAATATTATTATTTTATATTGAAAGGTATACACAGAAGTAGTAAACATGGCTGTTATTTCAAATGTTTCTTCTTATATATGAAGATATTGTGAAAGGAAAGAGCGGTTGCATTACCCTATGATCATTCATTGCATAACTACATACATGCATCATTGCTATCTTTTCATGATAATTATTTGTCTTGCTCCTTTTTTTCCACATGATTTTGATTGCTATGTACTGTCCGTTCTAATTATTAAGAATGAAGTGTCTTATAAACTGTACATTTTGAAAGAAACCTTAATAATAACTGCCATTACAGATGGAGAATAATGCCTTATTTTACCAATATCTTTGGAATGATAATTTTTAAACAAAAACGCGTTTGAGTTATTTGTCAAGAGATTAAATATTTATATTTGTTTTTCAAAGGTGAAATTTGTCTTTGTCTACCTTAAAATAAAATTATTTAGAGTTGCATGATTCTCTTTTTCTTGAAAGAAGACTACTCACTAGAATATTGAACTCTAGAGCAAAAAGAGCATTAATGGAGTATTTCTTTGACTTTGTTTTCTATAAATTTATTATTATTATTATTATTATTATTATTATTATTATTATTATTATTATTATTATATTATTATTATTATTATTATTATTATTATTATTATTATTATTATCATTATTATTATTATCATTGTATTAGTACAATTACAAATCTTTTTTTTATTTTTATTGATTCGTTACTCTCTGCTATTTCATGTGTATTCAATCAAATCTTATCATTCTTGTCATCATATTTGCCGCCATTGTCAACACATGATTGTGGTCCACACACACACAAAAACAGCTACCAATGACCGGGAGTATGCACATTTTCTCCACTTTCATTATTTATTCATTCAGTGTTTCCATTATTATATAATAGTAGAAGCCATCATCATATTTATTTATGAAGGGTTTAGATGCCAAAAAAAAAAATCATACATTGAATCAACATTAAAGTCACTTTTCTTTGATTGCCTTTATAATATACACTATCTTACTCTGAGAAAACATGTACTTGTTCCTAACTAGTTCTATTAAGTTATTTGTGTTTTCAACCAGTCGAGGTTAGCATACCAATATAACCATTAGGAATTAAAACTATTGCTAGCAGATAGAAATATCAGGAAATATGGGTAGGACATTAGTTCACGCTTTTTCAATATCTTGTTCTCTTAGTCAGTAACATTGTCAGATCACTATAGAGTGAATGTATCCTAAATTTACAAAATGAGTATAAACGTTTTTTTGCATTTAAACCCCTCATACATATATTTGTATTCCGATTTGTCATTATATCATTGTTGTTCATCACGGTCACTATCAGCATTCATTTCATAATTGTCTTCCAAGTCATTGTGTTCCTACCTCGACACTGTGCTTCTTCATATTTTAAGTTAGTTTTTATTCTGTTATATAGCTAGATGTTGTAATCTGCTTGTTTTGTTTTTATTTTGTCTCGATGTTCTCCTTTTCTTTTTCTTTTTTTTATATTTTCTATGCTAAGCTTTGAAATTGTCTTCATTTTGTGAATATAGTGTGTATTACTTTTGCTTTCTTTTTTTGTCTGCATTTAATAAACAATTCCTCTCATTGTCTTTATTTTTTCTTTTCTTTTTTTTTCAAGTTGAATTTATAGTGGTTCTTTTGTTGATATTTTGTCGAATATGTCTCACGATATTTTAAGAAATTAGTTAGAACAAAGTATTTATTCTTTTGCTTGTATATTATTCTTGATGTTTATGATTTGGACAAAAGATATATTATTCATGAATTTGCGTACATTATGAAATTTGTTGTTGTGGTTGTTTTTCTTGAATTGAGCAATTTTTCGTATTTTAGCTGCTGTATTTAATTTCTTTAACTTTTTTTTATCAATGTGTTGCAAAATTTATTATTGATGTTTTTTAATAATTGCAAATTTCTATATGATTTGTTTTTGGTTTCTTTGTTTAGTAGATCATACTAAGCGATATTTATTTGATATTGTTTTAGCTTAGCATACTCCTTACGGTTTTTAGTGTTTTATTTTGTTTTCTTTTGTTTGGTTTTTTTGGAATGTTTTTTTTAAATTACTCGGACAAGAACCTTTTTTATGGATAAACGAGCGTCCTATGGGACTGGAATGTTCTACCTTTGACAACTAGTCCTATGGGACTGGAATGTTCTACCTTTGACAACTAAAATGTCAAGCGCTATTGTATCATTTAAAGATGAACTAGAATTAACTCCATTGATAAGATCATCATAATTAATCATTGTAGTATAGAAAAATGTGCAATTAGATCATCATAGTTGATAAATGTAATATTTGAAAACCATGTTCGTTATGATGATTAACGCTCAACTAGTTGGGTCAGTTGGCTTATCGACGTAACTTATTGAAAGAAAATCGCACCTCTATTATGACCATTATCATTTGATAGCTAGCCGCTACTTCCCCAGCCTCAGATTCTGATTTGGTTGTTTCTTTTTTGTTCACATTTTTTTTTTAGATCATTTAATTTGAGTAACTATGTGCTATACGATAAACGTACTCAAAGTTTTTATTGTGTTATTGCACAGGCACAGCTTGAAGTCGTGGCTGTTTCCAATATATTTGCTCATTTTATTGTATTAGTTTTAACTATAATATGTGTCATCGTGATAGTTATGTATATAATCAGTGTATAGGATATCATTTCCTCCTTCTGCATATTTTAAGCCAAAAAAAAAAGATTTTTTTAGAATTCCTTTCATTGTTTTAATCTGCTTTTTTATTATGATTATTTTATTATTTCAACGTTTAATAGAGTGGTACGAGTCAAAGTATTTTTGTTTTGTTATTTTTTTGTTTTCTCCTTTTGGTTATAATGAAATCGTGTTTTGGCCCATCCCGGCTCATTTTTGCAGTACACTTCGGCATCCGCCCAGCATCAGTTGCATCAGCAGCAACAGCAGCATTATCAACATCCTCACCACAACAACAACAACAACAGCAGCACCAGTGACAACAATTTCTCTTCCAGTAGTCATAGCGGTAGAAGAGGTTTTCAAAACTTGCGGAGAGATTATTAGAGTAGTGTTTTAATACAGATTGAAAAAAAAAAGGCCTAAAAGCCTTAGTGAGCAGGGGTAAGTGATTAACTTGCTTCTTTATCTTCTTTTTCTTCTCCTCTTACCGCAACCGCCACCATTTTTTAAATTATTACTATTACTACTACTGCTGCTACTACCACTACTACTACTAGCTAGTTGAGCTACCGCTGTTGCATATGATTATTACTACCACTACTACTACTACTACTACTATTACTTACTGCAACCAAGTCTGGCATTTTTTTATTGGTTTGGTGGATTGACTTGGCATATTGGTCTTCGGCTGGTTGGTTTGATTTGGTGTGGTTTTATAGATGGTCAGCTTAAAGATTGACTAGTTGGTTTGCCTCTTTAACGACTTGTATGGATTGGTCTTTTCTTCTCATAGTACCATATCGTATTGCTCGTTTTTTTTTTTATCATTTGAATTGCTTAGTTGTGCTAGCTAGTAGATATTGGTGTGAGATAGGAGCTGGATGGACTTAAACAACCTCCTGATCTGTGATCCCTGCTCTTTACCCTTTTTGCTCTTTCCGCCCTTTTATTATTTGCATTTTAACTTCTTTTTTTTTAAGCACTTTTTTTTTCTTTTTTTCTCACCGTTTTCTATTATAAATTGGCTTACTTTTTATATGATGATTTATTTATTTTTTATCCGCTATTTTTTTTTTGGTTGTCTTTGGACGTGCTGAGGAATTTTTTTTTTTTTAGCTTCATCAAAATCATTGCCATTATCACCATTATTGCTTTCATTACTGATTGCCATCATCATCGTTAATTGTCGAAACTACCAGCACCATCACAATCACTGCCATTATCAACATTGTCATTGAAATTAACCTCTTTGAATGAAAAACTTGCTGGATAAAAAAAACGGATGTCAATACTACTTACTTTCTGTGATAATAAGCATAACCGATAACACTGCCTTACATATTCGCTGTACTGTACCGATATAACCTCTATTATTGCAGCATAACCGCATCAAAATTATGTACCTCACTAATGTATATAAATATGTATTCTCTAATGTATGATGACATATCTGTACATTTAATGATAAAAATCAATGATAACCAGTGTGTGTACTTTTTTGTTGTTGTATATAACTTAATACGAAAATAATTGCTTGAATAATTAATGTATGGTCGCCTAATTTTAATTATAAATATTAATGCACTCATTTATTTTTTTTTATGAATTCATACATGATATAAATACTCACCTTAGTGATTCAAATATATTGAATGTTTGAATTTGAATAATATATTACATGAATTATAACATATAATATGCTTGTATGTATGGTTTTGTTGTACTTATTTCCGTTAGTTGATCAATATTGTTTAATTGATCTATAGCTTTTTTTTCTTCTTTTTTTCTCTTTTTTTTTTAATGACCTTAAGTGTAAGGAGTTGGGATTTGTTGTATTTTTTTTGTTTTGGTGTGATATTTATTTTAATATGAAATGTTCTAACAACTTGAGGGTGAGGAGGACTTAGTGTATTTGTTTTTTGTTTTGTTTTTTGTTGAGTTTTTTAACTTTAGTTAAAACTTAATTTTTCTCACTCTCACAAAAAAAGCAATTGAGAACTTTATTGATTTCTTTATTTACATGTGTTTATCTTTTATGAGATGCGATGTTATTATTTATTAATTCCTCTCTCTCTTTCTATTAATCACATTCATTGTATCTTTGATAGTCATATTTTCACTTTTCATATGGGTTTGGTTTTATATTAGATTATCATTATAACTGTACTAGTTCCAAATATATCAATTATTTATTGATGGTATTGGGGATGTACTGGCCATATAAACTATATATATATTCCTATATATACAGTTTATTGATAGTAAAGATTGTATGTATCAATCATACTATGTTATATCTGCTGTGTTCCTATATATAATTAATTAATTATTATTATTATTATGTTCTTGGTAAATGTTTGTTATAAAATATATTTTTTGTTTATAATATTAATATGAATGCAAATCAAATCGGCTTAATGCTTAGTAGCACCTCAGTTTAAAATTGTAAGGTGCTCAGCAAGACTCAGAATTCAGAATATAATCTTTTTAATGCTAGACTTATATACATAATTTGATAAAATCAAGCTGAAAAGCTACAATTTTTATAAAATCTGAAATAGGTTGGCTTGAAATTGAAATTGATAGAACTTTGTATTGTTCTTTGACTTCTTTCAATAAGCCGACTGACTCAACTAGTTAATTATTACCCGGTATTTAATAACTAGTGAATATCAGATCATCAATATTTTATCTTCACCAAGTATCTTATGGATTATAGTCTAATGCAATAATAAATAATACATGGTAGCGGTAGCTAAGCCAAAAAAATTTATGTTAAAATTGATTGAACTGATTTGAACCATAAGG
The DNA here is from genome assembly GCA_031762895.1 of Corambe burchi. NCBI lineage: Eukaryota > Metazoa > Mollusca > Gastropoda > Nudibranchia > Onchidorididae > Corambe > Corambe burchi. The sequence goes on from JAUEKR010425939.1 coordinate 11,010, forward strand.
AGAGAGAAAAATTATTAATTAATTTCTATTGTAATCGTAACTTCATGAGGTTGATGTTAGTATCCACAAAGATGGTTGTGTCGATAAAATGGGGGAATCTTGTTAAACTGAAAATGGCTTATCCTGAAAGTATACTTTACCTTAAAGCAACTAGCGTTTCACAATTGAATGAAGGTACTCTCAAAATTTATTTTTATTTTTATTTAAACCCTTCAAATATACCTGTCCACACAATTTTACCTATTTTTCTTCCATTCCCAAACATTTCTCTCTTTGATCTCTTTGGTTAAAATTCATTGCACCACTCTTTCTCATCTTTGGAATAGTGTTGATTTTTTAAAATAGTTATTTAATTGTTCATTATTGATAATTATATTGCAATTGTTTTGTGGGGGTTTTTTAATGCCATTATGATAATGGTGTTAGTTGTTATTGTTATTGTATATGTTTATCTTGTTATTGTTGTGAGTGTTAATCAAAGTTTATATACTTATGTACCTTGTATATTTTTATTTATGAGAATCTAGCATTGTCCACTTTACATCCATGATGATCAGAAATATTTCTTCGTGCTCTAATGCAAATACCACTGTATACAATTAGAAAGATATGTTTGTAATGAGCAATCATTCCATTCTGAGTAAGGTGTCGTAGATGTCATATATACCATATCTTTGCTTTCTTGTGTCTTGTATATAAACCAAGGATATGCTCTAGTCACGTTTGGTCTCTTGCTGACTAGTAATGTGATTGATAGTTACAACTTATTTGATATTGTGCGGCTGTTGACTTACGTTCTGATTCTATTCTTTTTGACAGGTTAACTTTAAACAGTCTTTTTCCCTAAACAATTTTGATGTCATCTTGGGGCTCTTGGGAAAGAATCACTGTCTTTTTTCTCCCTAAATATTTTTTTTCCAGCTACTAGCAGCCAAGTGTAAAAACAAAATACTGTGGCACTATGGAAGAGCTCAAGCTTTAGTGAAGACAGATCTCCATGATATTATTTCAGAATTCTCGCTTTTACGCCTTCTAAATTCTGCACGCAGTAATTGTAAATTGTAAATCCAGTTGATTTCCCTTGTGGGGATTTTCGAAAGGAGCTGCCCTTAAATAACAATACAAAATACTACGGCTGTAGTGAACTTCTGATGTAGAGTTTGTTTTCCTTGTCCCCCAATGACATAGCTACAATGACATTTTAAAAAAGATTAACTTGTAATCTTCAAGTTCTCATTTTCCAACTTTCTTGCTGTATAGGTTACAACTGGAAATGTATCTTTTTTGTCTCTTTGCGCTTTCTCTTTCGTCCTCTTTATCAATCTTTCTCACTCTCTCTCCTTCTCTCTCTCTCTCCCTTCTCTCTCTCCTCTCTCTCTCTCTCTCCTCTCACTCTCTCCCTCTCTCTCTCTTTCTTTCTCTCTTTCTCTCTCTCTCTCTCTCTCTCTCTCTCTCTCTCTCTCTCTCTCTCTCTCTCTCT
>JAUEKR010426160.1:0-12481 GCA_031762895.1 Corambe burchi
TATGTAACAATAAAAATCAAATGCACAGAAATTGCATCTCAAAATATGCTAGAAAATATGCTTTTAGTTTGTTTGAAGCTAAAATCAAATCAAATACAAAAACAAACGAAAAGTTAGTGATAAAAGTGGAAAACATACAATATACACTATAATATACAATGTTGGCAAGCAGTACACATGGTTTAATACTATTAGTTCAAAATTCAGGGTTTCCAGGAATTTTTCAGAATCTCAGGAATTTTGAGCTTAGAATTCAGGATATCCCTTAAAATTCATGGTAGTTAGCAGTCCTCCAATGACATGAACTGAATAGCACGTTGCATTATAACAAATATAGTTTATTATAAAATTAAGTTATAATATCAAAAACTTAAAAAGAAATTAACAGCAACAAAAGGCTGATCAATAGCACAAAGAAAAACCATAATCCTATTAGAAACATATCACATATAATATCAGGATTGTCACTTGGCTTTATAAAAAAAACAACTTAAAATTTCCCCAAACCAAAATGAAAATGTAATTCTGGCAACACGGTTTTATGCAAATAAAATCCTAAAATTATATGCAAAATTATGTAGACAATAACATCAAATTATGCAAAAACTATGCGATAAATGTGTTTTTAAGCAAAACCGTTCAAATAACTACTAATTAACTACTTTAACACACTTTAAATTACATGTGACTTTAAATTGATACTATAACATACTACATATTATATGGGAATGATGATTACATAATAAACTGCATTGGTTTGCTGAAAATAGATATTAAAGAATTACTAAAAATCAGTTTTTATAGTAAACTCTTAGCAATGGTAGTAATGCACTTACTAAAACTAGGACCTAATGCAAAAAAGGCAGGTTATAATGGTAATTGAATATAATGTAAGCTTCGTTATATATCACGGCAGCAGGGAGTTCTTAAATGTAACTAATTAGAAGCTATTTAAAGATACTATAATATGAAAAGTGAAAGAGAATAATTTCATTGAGTAAGATCGAGAAGATGAAGTACCCTATATATGTTAGAATGTTAGAGAAAGTGCAGCAGTGAAGAATGATGTACCTACTGGTGTCACATTCTATGACAGAGAGAGTGATAACTATAATATAGAAAGAAATAGAGAATGAAACATATAAATAAAAAACATGGTAGCCAACACTGTCAATAGAAATAGAATGTATGCATTGCATTAATATTAGCTGTAGAAATAAAGAAAGAAAGGGAGAGAGAGATTCCTCCTTAGTATGAAATCATTCCGTCTTCAATTCACATTGATACAAACATTAAAAATGAGATGATTAAGCGGACACATTGTGCCTTTTTACTACAGTTACTTACAAGTACTGGTACTAGTAGTCTTATTTACAAGGCTGTTATGTATTATTAACTATCATTTGTTATTTTCTCTTCTACTGTAGTCTAGGTTTAAACATTATTCATTATGGCATCTTTATAAAGAATTGTTGCGTCAGTGTTTCAAAATCAACGAAAATAAGCCAAAAAACAAAATTTCCCCCAAAATACCAAATTACGCGGCCTCTCCCGGACACGTTTGTTGCATAAAACCACGATGCCAGGAAATTTTAGCATGAAACCGACAATGGAACTATTAATTAACTAAAAGAATTCAAATAAAGCAATAATTTAATTTAATTCAATTAATAATCAACAAAAACAAAATAATAAGATGAAAAATACTATGCTACCCTCAACTAACGATGGAGAATCATATTACCATTACTAAAATTTGCCAACCTTGCATGTACCATTTGAGAAACATTGGTCATATAAGAAAATTTATTTATACGAATACAACAAAATTGTTGATTAATGCTTTTGTCACACGTAGACTTGATTACTGTAATTCTCTCTTTTCTGGTGCCTTTTTAATCAATTGATAAACTATTTATTGTAAGGCACTTTGAGCTCTTAGAAGAAAAGCGCCCTATAAATGTATATCATTAAACAATTAATACATAAGTAGAAAATATAAAAACAGAACAATAATACTAAATATGTCAGCAACAAAGTAGATATTACATGCCCTACCCAAAAAATAATCAAATAATACACCCTAAAAATATAATGGCAACATAATTTCTGATATAACTAAAGATATATGAAAAGTGGCATCCCTGATACAAATTATGTGAGATGGATGCATTTATGTGTGTATGAGTTAGGTTACTTCAAATGGTTTACCTGAGAAACGTTGAATAATCCCTTTAGGTTTGTATTCATAATGCTGAAATGAGAACGGATTTATTATTTTTTAAATACACACAAACACCTATTACACTATTACATATATAAACATTCCCATACATTAAACAATAAAATAATCCAAGATAGATAATTTATATAATGGGTGAGAGAAAGTAACATCAACCATATTTTGCATAACATAAAATGAGCAATAAGTGACCAAATTATAGGAACATTTTCACAAACATAAATTAATGTATTAGCAATATGCAGTAGTGAATTCTTGAATCCCCACTAAATCAATTTAGAATCGTCATTATATTTTTATTTTAAAGTATGTTGTGCGCGCCCATATCAGTAATCATCTTCACTTGGGGACACGAAAAAGAATCACTGTCACTACATCCAAAGAGTGCGACTACTGAGGTATTTCATATGGCTGCATCGAGGTGGCTCCAGGACAAAAGGATTTTTACAATTACATTCAAAAAGAAGAGTAAAGTAAAGCTCTACCACTATCCATATATAGTATTTCAAATTATATGGCAGAAGAAAATGCAACTTATTCTTTACTAACAGTCTTTACACAAATCTTATGCAATACTACTTATAATTGATAATTAACAAATTGATCACAAAATACAGATGATAAAGGAAAAACTTATGTTCCAAGTTCATTTCAATTAATTAATCTCAGATTGACATTGAAACAGCTAAACAACTTACAAATCAAATTCTTCCTCCTCCACATCAACAAAGTCTGTGTTTCTGGCGACACCTGCGCTATTGACCAGTAAGTCAAAGTGGCCCAATGCTTCCACAGCATGTTTACATTCTGCCCATTTCGACACGTCAATTGATTTCACTTCTATGGATGGAACCTTGCAATTAAATCATTAAATGTTAATGTGACAATGAATTTAACACAATATGTTTAAAACACTTTCATTTCCTATGTAACAATGATGAACAACATCAAGTTGCTTTTTTTAGTTTACCTGTCATTACTTTTATTTTTTGATCCGATTACTGAGTCAAGAACATTTTCTCACAAAATTGACAATAACCATAACAACACTTAAAAGCAAAATAAAATCCAATGATAAAATCTAATACAACATGATTAGGCTTTTTTTTTACATTTTAAATTTTTAAATAAAATAATATATATTCCTAATAGAGTTTTATGAGAGACACCTTAATATGTTATTTCAAATCAAAAGCAATCAATCACTACAACTAATATTAAAAAACAAAAGCAAATCGTCATTTGATTGAGTCTTATAATTAAGCAATCAGCAATGTACATAAGAATAAACATCAAAAGTTACCAAAGTATAAATATACATATACATATACATATACATATATATATATATATATATATATATATAAATACAAATAAAGCATGGAAGATAGTAAGATTGTAAAACAGCTAACAATAACATTATTAAATTTTACAAAAGTGTAATAATAATAGTAATAAGATAAAGTGTTTGAAATTATGCTCAAAATGTAGGATGAAATCAAATTCTGCCGACTGCAATTCCATTCAAAAACACTGGATAGCTGATCCTGAAATCAAAAATGATGACAATACAATTAATGTTGAATGTTTCAATTTTCCCTATTATCCCTAATATTAGACCATATCAATATTGAGAGAAAAAAATAAAAATAGCAATTATTTAAAAGATTGTTTTGCCAAACCAGGTATGCTCTTCAATACAAATACGATGGATATAAATGAATATTATTGAAGTGCCACCATATTATTTAAAGAAAGAAGACATTTTCATATTATTTAGTACAAATTAAACAAAAACCCAGGATTCTCTTCATGCTTAAAATTATCTTTACTAAACCTTATCTCATGAAAATAAACACATTGACAATTAATTGCACTAATGTTCTAATTGAAATTCTTAACCTCCTTTTTTCACAAACATCACTTTTACAACATTGTATTGCATATTTTGAAGAATATGAAGCATTATAGGGTATTAGTAAACCATAATAAGTGAAAGAGAAAAAAAAATAAACTCCAATGCAGACAGCATAGAGAGAAAAAAAGAAACAAAGGGAGAAAATAAAGAAAAAGTCATAGTTATGGAAGGATTTAAACCCATGATACCGTCAGTTGTGGGTTCGAGTCTCATTTAAGCCATTACTTCTCTTTAGTTTCTTTCTTTTCTCCACATTTTCTTGTTTCGACATAGTCTGCAAGGCAGGCCAACTAAAAATTTCTCTGCCCTATTTTGTATATCATAATAATATGCTTGGTTTTAGGATTGGTTGTTTTTGTATAGTTTTGTTGTTTTTTTATCAGTTCTTAGCAAGCTAAAGAAAACCATTCATTTTAATTAAAGTGCAGATGAAAAAGTGATATAATAAATCATTGAAAGTATGGTGGTGATTAAGACGTCTACATTCTATGAAAGGTGAGCGTATACATTCATATACAATATAAATAATTTATTCTGAAGTTGGCAAGATTATTATTGAGATTATCATCATTTAAATGGTGCAACTGACAACATTCATAATGTGTTTCTAATTGCTATTAATATAGTGTAATATAATGAAGAGAGAAGCGGCTTACACTCAGATTAAAAATAATACAATATCATAATAAAATAGTAAAATAATGATATGAATTGATAAACATTGCATTATAATATATTTCTATAATATAATCTATATAGTAAAAAAAAAGATTGATACATTGATTGAGTCAATTACAAAAAATCCTAATAATGAAAGTAGAATCATTTGTAAACAATGCCAAATAGAAGAGACAAATAACAGGTTGGATAGATAGTATGCAATAATAATTGATAGATTACCAAATCTTGATATTGATAATCATAGTAAATGATTCTGAATAAATATATATTTAAATTTTGACTTTAAATAATTATCAAGGTACACATTGAAATCCTACATAAAAAACCATTTACATCTAAGTCTTCATGAAAACAAGTCTTAGTAGTCTCAAACCAATTAATTCACTTTATCACCTCATTACATAGTATGATGTAAACACATTATGAATGAATTATCAATGAGCCAAGAATAGATAATAATGTAAATACAAGGGAGCCTCACTAATTGAGACTCCTGGGTGGATTAGGAAATCATCCCAATTACCTAGGTTTTCCCGATTTATAGGGTTAAATTACTATATTTCATTTCAAATGGTTGCCTAGGAATTCATACCAATTTGCCGGGTTTCCCGATTCCCGAGAGTCCCAATTTAAAAGGTTCTATTGTATAGAACAAACAAACTGTCAAACTAAAAGTCAAAGTCACAATTCCCTTTAATTTAGTTTAAGAATAATTTTGCTTTTAAAAAAATCATCATTGCAAGTAAAAGTATGTGCAATGCCTCTAATTTCCTTAGAGTCAAAGACATTCTATGGGTAAGTTGTTTTCGGCTTGACAAGTTTTTGTTGCAGTTGCAGTCTATAATCATACTTAACTTATCACACTGATTATGGATGAAAATAACAGTAATCTTTTAACTATAGAAAATTGGTATATAATCATAAGTTTCTGACAGTTCCAGAAATTTTACCAGAAAAAAAACCTCTAGAAATTAACTGCACAGATTGATAGTTCCAGAAATATGCTTATATTATCAAATCAGAAGTAACTAAAATAATATATCATAAAACCAAGTAAAACATGAACCTATAACATCCATATAGCCAAAACTATAAAATTATGAAAAAGGTTGATATTTTATAAATTCAATGAAACATGAATAAAATACATTACATTTATTGGATGAGATCGAAAACTGAATGAGCATGAATTAAATAGTGTAAAATTGTAAGTAAAACCATAGATAAATCAGCTATTTACAAGTTGTAACATGATAGAAAGACAACTGTAACATACTAAAATGGATGGATAAAAAGGGGTTTTAGGATGGACGGACTGCACAAAGTATTGCATAATTATTTTACAAAACATTGCAAAAACTTTTATCTTTTGAAGTATAAGTACAATAATAAAATATCATATTGAAAATATAGATAAGCATAACATTGGAATATACAAAGAATACAGAAGACCATAAAACTTGTAGCACCAAAATTTGCATATGTTACATAATTTTTTAATTCTATGATTAAAAAAGAAAAAGAAAATACAAATAATAAAATTCCAATAGCGATATGTTTTGATAAAATAGCAAATAAATGTAAAACACCTTGTAAGACAAAAAAGTTTACCATCATCGCAAAAGATTTTGTATTTTTGATGTTCATCAAACCTTATCGATTAACATGCAACATTATTATCACATTACATATCAGATGTTTTAAATTAGTTTTTAAAATGAAATCTTTCTCTTTTAAAGTATTAACACATTGACTTAATATAGAACATCTTTCTTCCTTTTTTAAAAAAAATAATATTGACTATTTCCTATCTTCTAAATTCAATTTAAGATAATGTGAATAAATATAAAAATTGAAATCCATATCATTCTATGTTAAATTTCATTTCTGTCTATGTAATTAACATTCATCAAAATCCTGAAGATAATCCTAGTTACATCGTACTGAGTAGTCATTCTATAGAATATCATGATAAACAACAAACTAATAATAATAATATTACTATCATATTTAGATTATTATTTTGTTCACACATCATTTAATGGCTGACAAAGAAAAATTTTATTCAAAGACTTATAGAAAAAAAAGGAAAGATTATTCAATGCCTAATCAGACACTTACTAACAATAATTGTTTCTTGTGATATTCAATTTTTTAATGGATTCGAAAAACAATTGATCGTTTCTTTAAGATTCAACACACTTAATATTATTCAATTGATTACATAATAGAATATGTGCGTGTTTTTGGTTTAATTAAAATTACAATAAATCGTATTTCACACTCAAACAACTCTCCTTTGCTAAAAATATCAGCACATAGTACTTAATATCAATATAAGATTGAATTAGGTGACAGTTTTCTATATCTGATAGTTTTACGTTATTTTATTAATATAATAGAGCAAAAAATATTTTATCAATATTACATGACAAAAAATACCAATAGCAAATTATGGAACAACAGACCAACAGTTTGATTAATAACCTTAAAAATTGCAAAAATTATAAAAGAAATTCTTATTGCATTGAATCATTAAATGAGAAAGAAATAAACTTAAGAAAAAAAAGTAAATAATATTACACATTGCAGAATAGATTCAATGGGGAATATTAAGGGAGCTTAAATATAAGATTGAGTAATTGCATTTGTACTTTTAGTTCTTTTAATTAAACTTATTGCATTAAATTAGCAATAGATTCCAGTGCATTAATAATTGAATAAATTCAGTAATATGTAAAAAAAAGGGATCATTTGAAATAAATTCATTTGTATATGGAAATAAAACTTTACTGACAATGCAGCACAAATCATCTATGTTTAACATATTTTCCCAAAAGAAATATTTGTAACTTAAACAGTATAATAATTTAAAACTAAAGGTAGGCTAAAAACTTGTAAATTCAATTTTATCCGATAGCAAAAAAAAAAAAGTTGAAATGTTTTCCATACAATGGCAAGAAAAGAAGCCAATCACAGTTATGCTAATCAAAGATTATATCACATAATAGGCATATATACTATTTATATCTCATGAACTAAAAGGTTGTGGGAATAGTCATGAGCAAATTGAAAAACAAATATATAGCAATTAGATCATCATAAGTATAATATATAATTGATCAAATGGAATCAGCAGTGATTTAAAAGCATAATTAATAAAAATGCTGAGAAAAGAAAAATAAATAAATAATCATTAAGTTGAAGATAAAAACACAACTACCACAACACAAACAAAAATTCAAATTTTATCAACAAAAGAAAAGAGCAGAGTATTATATCCTTTTCCGTCTTCTCAATTTCAAATTGTGTATAATATTCAGCAGTTTCTATAAAATATGATAAACATCTTTCTGTAAAACGTTAATACATCACATTGCAAACATTTTCAATATAATTTCAGGTTACATTTTTTCCCCTTAAATAACATGCCAGCGCTTTTATTGAATTGTTACAATTAGGAAAAGTAAACCTCCCATCAATATTTCATTAAATAAGATGAAATAAAATGGGAACAACAATTGTATTAACAGTTGGTCAAATCGTTACATAATGGTACCAAGATACAACCATAAATAATTGTTTGGATTAAACATCATTGTTGGGTTTTTTTAGGTGGTTTTGTGTTGAGTTGCTATTTTAAAAGAAAAGAATTTTAAAAAGCAATGCATTCCAAGTTGTATATACATTCTTACAATAACAAAAAAAAACATCATGTCATGGTGTGCTTTCGAGGATTAAATATTTACACATTTTTAATATAAAGAAAAAACAGGAAAAAATAAACAGTTAAATCAACAAGATCTAATATCATTAAATAGTTATTTGGAAATCATAAATGGAATCAAACATTGTTTCATAAAAATTAAAAATGGTATCACAGATTTAAAAGAGAACAAAATTTTGAATTTTAAAATATAATACATGATATTTTCCATACTAACATTAACTTTGTTAGCGATAAATCATTTACATAAATGGCTCAGAGTAAAAGTATTGGTTAAAATAAATTGAAAATTTTTTTTTCAGCGTTGTCATTTAAGGAACCTACAATAATTTTCATTTAACAGTAAAAAAACAAGTGGATATAATTATCCTGCAACAAGCAAATACACAAAAAAAGGTGCCTACAAAGAAATGCTATATTAATGTGAATAAAATAAAATGAAAATTGTGCTCAATATTTAGCAGCATTCGTTGCAGTCCCAGTAATAGCTATGGCTGCATCACCCTTGCGGTACTGAGGGATGGTTGGAAGTGGTTTCCCTTTCTTGTTATCTTTCTGTGGAGTGCTTGTGTAGGATTTATCCGATTGTGGAGTCACAACAGTTGTCGCTCTTTGACCTACAACAGTGATAACAAAAATTAAGGAATTTGCTCTTTATAGAAGAAGATAGTAGTAATTAACTGTTTATGAATGATGATGATGATGCACTTGAATAAATATGTATTTCAAACATATTATGGCTCTTGTCATGGTTGTGACAGTTTCTAATGATAGATTTTGTCAGCTATGTGAGGTTATATTAAATAATAATGACCCCAAATGAATTTATCGACTGTTATATGGTCTTACGTGATCAATTCATTGTAGTTAAGTTGTCTCTCAGTCTCAATGGTATATCTTCTTTTCTTCTTATTTTTGTCCGGGATTGTCTTTGAAGTCAGTGCACCTACAACTTTTAAGGGGCACATATAAAGGCTCCCAATATCCAGCGTTCAAAACCTTGCCATTGGGGTTTTGTTCATCCCTTAGCTCATGAGGATACCCATAAGGATCAATGCCCAGAAGGTGCTGATCAACAGCAAAAACAAACATATTATAGCTACATTAAATAGTAATTAAATAGCTCTGCTAAATGTAGTCAGCATGCTTAGACCAGTGCTTATTTTCATTTTCTATGGTGCAAGTGAGTTAAGGTCTTCAATCTCCCATGGATGATATGTCAGTCCATGCATGCTTAATAATTAGGTTTTGTTAACTGTTTGAAGTGTTTTTCCCATGGGCACTTGTCGTGACCAGGCCTCAAACCCATTATCTCATTAATTATCGTTATTTATAATTTTTCATGAAATGATGACATTTGAAATACAGTTGACTTCACTCATAGCGAATTCGGTTGTAGCAAAATCACAATACAAACTACAACGGCTGAAGCAAACTTCGGATATAACAATCTTGTTTTCTTATTCCCCCAATGGCATCGTAGACAACTGTAGACTACTGTGTTGACAAAAACTTACATATTTAGAAACCCAAGCTTACTGCACAGCTTAGACAAGATTTGTGTACGGATCAAATGATAAATTAAACAACAAAAAAAAGGATTGCATAAGAACAGTTTACCTGTCTGCTTCTTCCTGAGATTTTTATTTGCATTACGCTTGTTGTTGTTGATATGGTTTTTCTCAGTGGAGATGCTTGGAGATGGTGATAGTACTCTGTCATCACCTGATTTAATATAAAAAAATACAAAAACAATCATACTAACTGGTGTTGCTGATGGACAAACACAAATATGCTTTCTCTCTAATTACCAATGCACCAAGGAACACAGAAACAATCCTTTTATGCTAATTATGTTCACCTAAAAAATGCTATTTAAACTTACATAAGAGAAATTATGTACAGAGTGTTTAAAACTGATGGACATAAATCTAAAAGATTGATGTAACTCATCATAATATCTATGTGAATCTATTTTTCACAAAACAATTTCTTATCGATGTTACATACATGATGAATAATACATGGTGCAGTACATTATGCCATATTGTAAACTCAAAGGTGAATGATGAACAACAGGAGAAAAGAATATCTAACATTTAACCACTCTTCGCCCTCCTTTAGTTCATTACTTAAATGGGTTTATTCATTTGTTTTGTCTTCATCATGCTTGTAATTAATAAGATTGGCAGTAAAATAGAATACAGGAAACTAAGCTATGATAAAGACAACAAATTTACATGACTGTTCATGCATATCAAAAGATGCATATACATCATGTACTTATTTAAAGATTTTAAAAAGGCTGAACATTTCCATAGTTTCAATGATTAAGTCAATAATAAAATTATACCTGAGTGAAAAAATGTTTACTCTTTAAGTAGATTTTAGAAACACTTCTGAAAATCAAAATATCAAATAATATAAATATTCTTAATATTCACCTCTACCATTGGCTGGGATGCGCAGGTAATTGCTGTTGGAAGGATGTCTCCTTCGAGTACGATTTCCTTGCGTATGATCAACTTGCTTCCTACCTCTCGATTTCTAAAATAGAGGGAAATTTTAAAAAGTCACAATATTTGCTAGATTAATTAGTGAGCTAGTTTTAGACTAGTTGGATTAGATAGAAAAGCTAATAATAAAAATTGTATTTATATCCTTTGATTACCCATAGATTATAAAATAAATCAATTCAAATAAGCCAAATAAGTCATTAAAACTTATTGTGTATGTCTTAATTGCTCATTCATTCAAACAGATAATGACAGTAGAAATATATTTCATTATTAATCATAATCAAAATCTAAACTTTCAATGAAAAAATATAATAAATTAAGAAAACAATACATTTCTATACATTTCATAACAAAAATAGGTCAAAAAAGTAATAAAAAAAAAATCAACTAACTATAGTTAGGACATCACCAAAAGCAAAAATTACAATTTAAAATAAGTGGTTCAGGCATTGAATGCCAAATGAGCAATATGAGCTACTCTTTATTCTAGGTAAGGTGATTCTGATTCCTCAGTAGAAGGTTTGAGTCATGTTTTAATCACAAGCTTTTTCTCTTTATTTTTCCCTTTCTTAGATTCTTAAATTAACTCTGCAGAGATCTAATATAATAATTTATCTGTCTCTAATTATAGCTAAAGCAAGTTACGCTTACATGATAAGTGTAATTTGAGTAAATCGATTAATATTGAATACCTCTTCAAGACTATGAAAACAAAAAAAATCACAAAGCATGATGGACATACCTCTAGGTAACTACTGGTCAAGTTTCCATTCCCAGCATGGTAGCGGACGGCACGGCGTCTCGCTTCTTCCTGCTCCAGTAATTTACGGCTGCCCACATTGCCAATGGTCTTAAGAGGAGGCAAGCTTTGCTCTGTCCCGATGCTGTGTCGATCAGCCATCTCATCGCCATTGTTCAAACTATAGTTGTGATTACCAAGGCTACTCGAAGGTGCAATCACGTCGCCAAAATCATCAAACATACTGTCCTGGTCGAAGTTAGGGTTAGGCCGGTACAAGGGCCGACCGCCAGGGTGTACACCGCCTGCCTGCACTCTGTTCCTCTTCTTAGCTGCCAGAGCCGCGATATTGCGAGTCTTGGCATTGATCACGTCCCGATCCTCAAAGGAAAGCCTAGACGGATTTGATTGGTGGTGAGGGGACAGCATGACCTGATCTTCTCTCCAGCCTTTTCCTCTCTCCTCAGCTTGTTGGATCTGCTTGGCTTTAGCACTGCGAGTAAACACCTTGCTGTGACTTAACTCCAAATCTCTGTGATGATAAATTTACAAAAGTAAGAGAGGGAAAACAATTTTTTTTAACCCCTTCACTGCTCTTATGACGTACCTAGTACGTCAGGCTTAATCACTATTGCATGCTACTATGACGTACAGG
>JAUEKR010426271.1:0-12479 GCA_031762895.1 Corambe burchi
TGATTTGATACATACCAATTTCTTGAAGAGTTTCTCCTGACAGAGTGTCAGCTAACTGAGTTGGTGAAATGTTCTCAACTTCATTTGAATTTTCTTGGTCTGATGATTCTGGAATAATGAATGTTGAATTCATTTTTTAACATTGGAAAAGGCAAATCTATACACCATATTCACATTAATATAAGCATGAAAAAATTATTTTGGTATATTTGGTACTTAACAAACTGTGACAAATGGTTACTGGAATTGTTGAATATCTTGATTTGGTTACCGATAGATGCATGGAAAGTGAAAAGATCAGGGTGAAATAATAGATTTCAGGAAATGATTAACTAATATTTGCACAGGTTATGACAATATTCTAAACATTACTACTCGCTCCTGTAGTTATTTTTACAAATAAAGTTGCAACAATATTGATGACATTTAATTAGCAGCTGATGTCAATAACAATTCTTTATGCTCACCTGATGAGTTATTGATTCTTGTTGGAGGCTGGTATGTTGGGTCGTCATCGCTGTCACTGAAAATGTCATGGTCACTATCCATATAAACACTAGATTCTGAAAAAAAAATAAAGACATAACAATTATTTGAAACACATGTTGCAACAGTAAATAAATGATATATCAATACATCAAAGTCAATGGAATTCTTCCTAGTAATTTTTACATAATGAAATATGACAAAATAGCATTCATTAGAGTGTTTGATAATAATATACAGATACATGCCACTGTTTATTTCTTGGTGCATATCTTACAGACAAATTTCAATTACATCTTCGATATATCTCGATTAGAATTGAAACGCTACCCCCTATGATAAGAAGTAGACGCTATATCAAAACGTTATGTTTAACAAGAAAAATTATATTCTACACACTTACCAGTAGCATTGTGACTTTCGGCAACCACAGTCTTGATTGGGTTACATTCTATGGTTGGTAACGTCTCCACAGTAATACCAATGTCCTCTAATAAGGCATCCTTTTCACAAATGGCTGTTGTCTCTTGATCTGTGTAATTAAACAACTAAATTAAATGCCAAACACTATAAAGTACACGAAAAAACACTTCGTTGAATTGCACCGATTACACTAACTTTCAATTCAATGCCGAGTTTTAATTTAATTAATTTGATTTATTTGATTAGCACTCGTCAACCGAAGGGCCAGTCGAGAAACCTCTTACATGTTGTTCATGTTAAGTCTTTGTCCTCAATCAATGTTGTTGTCTAAATGTATCCTGTCAGGCAATGTTTACTTTACGATAATACTTCAGATGCAGTTTGCAAGTGAAATGAAACGAGAAGATTAAATAGATCTAACTTAAATAACAAACCACTACTATTCATGATAATTGCAAAATAGTCTATAGTCTATTTATGCATTTTTCGGTTACCATCATGAGTTGCCGACATCACATCAGAAAACAAACGCCCAGTAATTGACTCAGATGTTTGGAGCTTATCTCCTATGTCGGTTTCAACTTGTGGAGGTTTATCGATTACTAAGTCTAAGTTATGTTCATCCATGACTGATTCAGGTTGAGAAGCAGAACATTCACTTTCACTTTCACTTTCTGTAAGATCAATAAATAAGTCAAGTGATTATAAGTTATGAAATTGCTCAACTCAGTTATAGTAAGGTAAGTTTTAAATTTAAGTTTAGGGTGTTATCTGATATCTGCTATAGCTCAAACATTAACATACCAATTATATTCAATATTCAATATTTATTATAATGATAATATTATGACCAAATCAAAGACCAAGGCATGTTTTTGTTTACTTTACAAAGACAGTTGCAGTTAACAGCAACTTTGTCTTAACCACCATTTGGGTAATATCCATTGTTTCTAAATAATACTGCAATAAATGACTACAAAACTTTTAAGATGTTGAAGGGGAGGTTAATTGCTTCAACAGGTATATATCAAATTAAAGAAATTAAGTTTTACAACGTACCTTCCATTAGTTGATGCAAAACTTGGGAACCAGTTAACAGTGATTTCATGGGAGCAGCCATCTTGGATTGGAACAAAATGCCCAATGCATCATGGGAACATTGGTACTTGAGACAATTTTGTACTCAATGCATTCAACAAAATTTATCCAACAAAGTTGCACTAAGACTTAAGACAAAGTTGCATTAAATTGAAACACATTTTGGCATTTAAGACAAAATGTTTTTCACTTATATCTATTTTTAGATACGCTAGATCAAAACAAAACTACTCTATAATGAGAGATAATACTTAAACGGTCACAGTCATGTCTCTAACTCAATTTTGATCATTTTGGCACTTAAGACAAAATTGCACTAAAGGTATGTTATCATATCAGCTATTTGTATTAATGTACCCTCAATAGATCATGAGTTTGCTTCTTCTTGATAGCTCCTTTCTCACATCTATATGACTAGTTGTTGGTCTGTGCATCCGTCGCTTTATCACTATTACTATTATGCCTTTTCACTATCATTATCAATCTTTATCACAATTGCTTTTACCACTTATATTTATTTTTTGTTAGTAATTCAGCTAACTTTTGTTTTTCACGTTTTACTTTTTTATTTGAGTTTTTTCCTATTTTTTCCTGCTGTGATTTTTTTTCTCTTTTCGTTACTACCTACCATTTAGGCCTCTCCTTCCGCTTAGAGCAGACCTCTTTTATTTCTCTCTTTTTATTATTATTCTTATTTGTTTTTGTTTTTTTGGTTTTCTTTCTGTTTCTGTCTGCTGACGAAGGCTTTTGCCGAAACGTTCAGTTTTTTGTCTTGTTTCTCTTTGTAGAGCGCATCAAACCTTTTCTTTTTTCTTCATTCTACTTGCTCTACGGTGGCTTATTGATACTTTATATTTCTTTAGTATCCCCTTCTCCTCTCTCTTTCTCTCTTTCTATATTTATCACTTTTCTTGCTATCTTTCAATGAATTCCCCATCCCATTGGGGGCTCAGTAGTACAGTGGTAACGATACCTGCCTCTGGATCCAACGACCTGGGTTCGAATCTGGGTGAACGCATCTATTGGCTCTGCGTTTTCCACGCCCTTGATCCTAGGGTAGGAAGGATCTGACATCTAGTCGGCTCGGATACGGACGAAAAACTAGGAGGTCCCGTGTTTACACCTAAGCACGTTAAAAACCCTCGATGGTTTTAAATCGCAAAGAGTAGGCTGCTAAAAGCCACCACCCCGGCAAAAGTTAAACAATTCCTATCCAGTCAACAGTAATACTGTAGCATAATTGAGTCAGTTGGCAAAATTGAAAGAAGAAGATCTCCGCCTCTCTTTCACTCTCTCCATTTCTTACGTTCTAATTTTACTCTCCCTCTGACTCATTATCTCGATTCTTCTATCTTTCCTTAACTCTTTCTCTCTCTGCTTCTTTCGCTCCTTTTCTCTCTCTCATTGTTTTAACAGCATTAATTTCAATTCTATATAAGTCCCAATCACTAAACGCGATCCATTTCAATTTCATTGTCCACCTCGTCAAACAGCGATAGGTCATTTTGAATGGTCAATACAATAGCCGTTAATCACCACAGGATTAGATTGGGTCCATCTAGACTCTGGACATCAGCATCACTGATTGATATGACTGGGAACTATCTGCAATTAGATATGCTGGTTAGTTTTAGATATATTATTGAAATTGTATTTATAGTTACATGTATCTTTATTCCGAACATGATCATCAGGATCTCATGTAACTGAGAGCTATTTCCAATCAGTTATGTTGATTAGTTTTTAGTACTTTTTATATTGGATTTCTATTAGGTGTATTATCTTAATCTTGATTACTTTAAGATTTTAATTTTTGATATTATTCTTCCATTAAAGCTACGCTATGTTACAGCAATTCAAGATCTTGATTTGCTCTGAAGGCTTTTTCATTTTCAGTTTAATCTCTATAATTGTCGTCAATCATTTTAATGCTTTCATAATTATAACATGTATTTCATTTTTTTATTATACATTGCACGGATTGAAATGTTCATTAAAATTAATAAATTATTTCTTTCGATGACCTTTTAATATTATATTATGGTAAATGCTTTAGCGTTTTATCATTAAATTGATTAGTTTGGTTTCATCGTTATTTTTAATTACAACTCTCCCAATTATTTGATATTTATTTATTTTTATTTCTATCATATAATTCAATATGCAATGTATAGCCATCTCCAGGATTCGTTTATTTATAGTAATATTATGTCCCTACGAATATGTCCAGTTCTTTATTAAGTTGTTCACCTATTTATTTATCTATCCATATTATAATATAACCACTCATATGTATTCATCATCAATTCCCGTTAATAAAATAATGTGTTCTTTGAACCATTTATCAAATCATCCATTCATCCATCAATTCATCCGTCAATTTATTAATTCATCTAATAATCCATCTATCTATTCATCTAGTTACACATCCCTCTGTCTATCCATTCATCCATTCACGTATGCGTCCATTCCCATCAATAAACCCAACCGTCCACTCCCCTCCATTTAAAACAATGATTCACACACACACAAAGAAATTCTCGTTCTTCACATTCCAAACTTGATTTTATGTGAATTAGCTTACATTCCTTTCAACTAACTTTTCTTTTCATAAAAACGACTCAAGTAGAGTTGTACAGTAAGAGCTTTCTTTGGTCATTCCCTCACTGTATCTTTTTTTTTTCTTGTTTGTTGTTGTTTTGTTTGTTTTTGGAGGGAAGAGTATCTCGTCGTTACAACATAATATTATTGTCGTGTCCAAAAAAAAATACAGGCTGCACATATTATGCTTCTGGTAGTCAGATAATCACGTCACTGTACCATGAGTGCTTTTGGGTAGGGGAAAAAAAAGATAATATTCATAATATATAAATGTATGCACCCTATAATATGAGAATTAAGTGAAATGGTGTGTGCGCTATTTATAGAATGATATATTTAGTTTCTTCATTGTTACAAGTTTGCGTGTATAGACATAGTTGTTGTACCATAGAAAATCACACCGTCTCGTTTTACCTCTGTCATTTACAGTCGATTATAAAGTATCTTTCCAACAGAATATGAAATGTTAGCATTACTATTATAATAATTATTCAAAGACAAGATAGAATTCATCATTCACGTAGTCCTCTATTTCTAAATCACCACGAGTAGTTTAATTCATTTGCTGCAAGCACATCAACAATATTATTCAACAAAGCAGTATTCCCCAAAACAATACGCCGTAACCCAATTAAACGAATCAACAATTTGACTAGCTCTTTGCGGCTTTTTACTCTCATTGTTTTATTGTACATAGCAACAACAGCAATGGATCGAACCCCATACTCTTTTGTTCCGCAACTCGCTTCTTACTTTGTCAATATTACAATCATCCAATCTATGCAGATTTGCAATAAAACGGGACTGGAACTCCCAACCCTAATACGGCACATCAAACTCGATACATCCGCATCCCCAACAACTCCATAAAGCACAACACACTGGAATGAAATGGTCATTGAGTCATGGTTATTGCCTTCAACATCTCTTTGTTGTGTCGGCTATTTGACCATTGTCCACTCTCACGCCCTATTGGACAGTATTTACATTGATGGACTGCGTCGGACTTGTTTTGTCGGTCATTTAATGTGTTCGAATGTTTGTCGGCCATTTAATGTGTCCGAATGAGTGATTTAGAATTCAGGACACCGCTGATCAACAGCTTTTCAAATGGGCTTGAGTTCTTTTACAAGCGATGAGAAAAATAAGGACGATTACCATTTTCATAGGAGATTGAATATTATAGTAGTACTCATGATGTAACTACTTTTGCATTGGATGAAAATACTGTATCTCTGTTGAAATGGGTTCAGACCTTTCTGTGAATAGAGCTCGCAGACATTGAAAGACATATAACTGATTCTGAAAACCGATGATAGCATGTAATATCATTTATGTGTTGGTGATACGTTCAAGTAGATGGCCTTTCTCTTGTATTTGTATTGTAGTATACCTCGATGGATTGAAATACAAAGCAGTGTTGTTGATTTGATATTCATAATAGATAGCAATATCATTTTATACTTAGAGCTAAAATAAATATATTGCTCTGACTTAAATCATGAACTTATTTCGCACAAATTTCTAGTTTACATACATAATTGACCATTTAGAAAGTTCATAAATGAATTCATAAATGAAGCATAGCGTAGCATTTTAACCTACTAAATGTAAATAAAGGAGACCGAATAGAACAAAGCATTGTAGATGACCTGATTGAAGATTATATGACAATGAGTTGGTTTAGGGTGAATAGATATGAGGCAATAACTGTGAAATTTAAATGGCCAATAAATAACGTTTGAGAACAATAAAAAAACATCTTCGGCCATCTCTTTGCTGTTGTATTCAGTTGATGGGTAGATCCGTGCTGGAGAAGATTAGATATAGCTGTGGCTGCTTTCAATGGTTTTATAACCGACCTGGCCTTTAAGTTATTTTTTTTTCTTGGGTTGGTTTTGTGAGGCCAGCGTATGAAATCGCGTGAAGCTAGTATCAATGTCAGATACGTCCCTTGATAAATGGGGTGGCAACAGAAATACTCCAAAGTATTGATTAGATGCTTTTCACTTGAAACAAAAAGGTGGGAGAATATTGAGCTCTCATAGACTGCTACTGATCATTGCCTGTTATACTTATCAGGCGTACACTAATGAAGTGAAAAAGAAAGAAGTAAATGAATCTGAAATTATCGCTAACGATATAAATAGACAAACAACGAAACAAAACACCGCACATCCGCTATAACAAATCAAACGAAGCACAGCACTAGAGGGGCTATATCGGATTTGCATCCTAACAACAATATATTGAATGACACAGAAAAGTCCCAGATAAAAAATTATAAGCAAATTTAAAGATACAAACTCAGTTGAAAACAAAACAAAGCAAAAACAAAGCAAAAACTAACAAAACAACAAATAAAAATATATAATATCCTCTGTCTCATACCCAATGTCCTGGTCATAGCCAAAAATCCACGAAGCCAACGAGCCGACGAGCGGATGGAATGTGTTCAAAGTTTAATGTTTATGGCCCTATTTGGGGATTGGGCTCACGCTGGGGCAAGCTGGGACGGGCTGGGGCAAAGCTTTAAGCATTAGCGGGGCATCTCAATCCGGGCAATAACGCCAAGGCCATTTA
This sequence comes from Corambe burchi, assembly GCA_031762895.1. NCBI lineage: Eukaryota > Metazoa > Mollusca > Gastropoda > Nudibranchia > Onchidorididae > Corambe > Corambe burchi. The sequence continues at coordinate 7,192 of JAUEKR010426271.1, forward strand.
TGGGGCCGTAAAACAAAGGTTGGAGGAGCAGGCCGTGACGGGGATGGGTAGGCTGTCCACTAAGCAAGTCCAGGCAATGTCCAACAGAGTGACCAGTTCATCAAATGGACACAAAGCCACGGACTTCACACGGAATGGACTCTGTCCTGCAGAGAATGACCATTGTCCACTGTCTCCTGGAGAGAGTGAATGACCATAAGTTTTTATTTTTTTTGTGTTTTTGTTAGTTTTTTGTTTTGTTTTGTTTAGTTGTTTTGCAGAGATAGGATGGGAAGTGCGGAGTTGGGTGTGTGAATAAATCCTTTTTGTGTTTTGTGCTTTTGTGTGTTTATCGGTTGTTACATTTTTTGAAGGATGAATGGTGTGTCCGATGTGGGAATGGGTACATTGAGAAATGAATGACTGACGAATAGCAGAGAGATGAGTAAGACTAGTGTTTATGAAGTAATTCAAGTAATATTTTTTTTCTTCTTCTTTCAATTTTGCCAACTCACTCAATTGTGCATGAGTATTACTGTTGACGGGGTTGGTATTTTACAATTTTTGCCCGGGTGACGACTTTTAGCAGCCTGCCCTTTACGATTTAAATCACCAAGAGATTTAACTTGCTTAGATGTAAACACGGGACCTCCTGTATCCGAGCAGACTAGATGTCAGATCCTACCCTAGGATCAAGATTGTGAAAAAAAAAACGCAGAACAAATAGATACGTTCAGCCGGATTCGAACTCGGGTCGTTAAAATCTGAAACCTAATAATTACAAAATCAAAGTTAGTTTTGGAGAAAAGAATTTTAAAGGAAAAGGTGAACGCATGAAGCAGACGTTAGAAATAAAAGAAAAAAAAAAAAACAACACACAAAAGCGAGGTAACAAACAAAAACAAAAACAAAAACGAGAACAAAACTTGGAAAGAAAAGTTTCAAAAGAATGATACAAAATGTTAATGAATTCCACTATATTCATTGCTGAATGGAAATTGGTACTTTTGGTATTTCACCGTTAATCGAGCCTAATCGGAATCCGACCCAGCCAACCTAATTAATTAGCGTAAATACCATTACTCAAGGGTTAACCACATTGCCTACTCCCCGGATCGAAGCTGAAACTCTTCGATCTACCGTTCAACGCCCGCTCAGCATCATGGACGCTGAAAATATGGATAAGCATGGATAGTATGAACAAAAAAATACATATTATATAACCCATAAAACCAAATGCAACAAAAAAAAGCAACATAACAATCATCAAAAGCAAATAAATAAGAATATCACATCATACATTAAAGAATGCTTTCGTCTTACTTTAATATAATAAAGATAAAGTGATAGACATAGTAATGATATAATAATGATCTAATAATATTATAATATATACATTGTGCAACCATAAAATAAAACCTTTTAATGCATAATGTCTTAAGTGAACGTTTTAGTGTCATAAGTTTACTCATAATACAATCACTAGTTTTAATTAAATTTTGAAAATATTTAGTATTGTTTAATTTTCTATTTACCTTAAAGGTATAAAGATTCCGAACTTTCTCGCGTAACATAATTACATAATATTGGTTAATTTTTCTTCGGGTTTACACCTGTCGATTAAGTGCGTTGATATAATTTGGGTTAAAGATAAAAATACATTTTCAAACCCAAAACAAAGTCAAAGCAAAAAGATACTGAGGTATTTTTATAATTGGCATCATTGAAAATGGGAAAACTTGGCGAATTGAGACGAAATTCTTTCTAGGCATACAATTGTTGTCAAATTTGGGAATAAGTAACCTCACTAATCGGGAAACCCGAGTAATCGGCACGATTTCTTAATCAATGGAGAGTGTCAATTGGCGAGGTTTCGCATTATTACTTCATAATGCTTAATCTGGTTAAATCTATCAAGCATAATAACAATTGTCCTTTAAAAAAGATAATGGTAATGAAGAAGCACATTTTCATTTATAATACAATGATATACTTATAATATCTATTTGATCTTTTAGAATGGTTTTACAATAACCGCCATCATCAATATCCGCAATCTTTAAAAGACTTCGTTTTATTATTTACATAATATACATTTTTACGAACATAATAAGCACGAGTTATTATTATGTATTTGGAATTATCCAAATGAGTTTTTCGTCGCCAACTTTATTTCCCTGCTAATAAGGTTTCGAACCCATGACCCTGCATTAATGATGTCAAGTGCATTGAATGATTAGCTCTTGAGTGAAGTGTTACGGTAGAAAACAAATTACGACCAATTACAGACTGTTTTACGTAATGAGTGAGTTTGGGTGATGATCAGGTTTAACGTACCCGTCCATTAGGTCGCATTAAGTATTTAACACAGTCTTAATAGAATTGGAGTAGAATCATTAGAACGTTTTAGAAAGTCATTAACTTAAAATACTGAATCTTTGTGGCGTAAGCTTTTACCAGTGATCATTTACTTCAGCGTAATAAACGTATGAATTAAATTAGAAATAAAAGTGAACATTTATGTAGCGCTATCCCACTTATTTGTAAGATGTTCAAAACGCTTTATAAAGGGGTCTCCGACAGGCCCGTTCATTCCAATACCATTGTGGAACACGCCTTATAACATTTTTGAAAATAAATGAGCTTAAGAATAATGTTTCATATTATTCCTTCTTGATATAGTATATTCTTTTTCCTCAGAGATTCCCAGCTTCTGTTTAATAAAATGTATGCTGTTAAGACAATCTTATATATAATTAGTACCTAATTTGGAAAAAAAGTACTCTAATTGTAAACTGCATTTTATGATTATTTGAACGGAATTAATAAGTACATGCTTATGAAGTCAGGCTTTGCGTCAGTCATCAGTTAAAGTAGCTTTTTACCAAATTTATATTTTGCTACAATTTCGTCAATTTATTTCTCTGCACAATAACAAAATTTATGTGGCAACATAGATCTTCACGTTATAATTTTCCATTATACACTCATGACTAATTCACTTATTTCAAAAGTGCCAATTTGTGGTAAGGTTTTGTCACACCATGAGTTCCCAATGCCGAAATTAAACCATTTCACCCTTCCATAAATCTGACCTATTTGTCGTGTCAACAACGTGTTTATACACTAATGTATTTTGTGCCCTGGCACCCACACCCAGCTCAAATACACAATCAATCACAACATCCAATCACATACTACATAGATCTGCATAGCCCTACAAAACAATATTACATATACACGCACGCACCACAATCAAAACAAAACAAAACAACGTAAAATAACAAACACATAAAATACCTCCACTCAAACGTACTACTGCCATAAGCTCATAAAACACACGTAATTTAGTCAAAATCCAAAAGGTCATCAATAGAAACAACGCTGAGATTCGAACTCCAGTCTTATTGACGCATGATTTGTTTTCCTTTGTCCAGCTCAATTCTTTCACAACTAACTTTATTTCTTTCGTGGCTATTCCCAGACCCCTAATTTATATCCATCCATTCATCATGTGACCCAAAACTAGCGTCGCGTGGTCGCAGATTCGTCAAAAAATGATGACGATTTTTGACTAAGTGACTCTCGCCAGCTTGAGAAAGAAAAAAAGACGTATATGCATATTCATTCATCATCGCAAAATCATTGTTGAAATATGGACCATGTAAAAATATCAATAAGTAATAACATATTCTTAGGTAGTCAACTAAAGTTACCCAGAAAATGTTAAAGCATGTGAGATAACAACACATGAAAATAAAATGCATTTCAAAAGAAGCAATATCTAAATGAAAACAACCAATAAACGTATAATAATACATAGTTGATAATCAAATACCGCTGAGCCTTGATCATGTAAACCTACAAAGTCAAGAATAATGCAGCAATAAGAATCAGAAAACATTGACCAAGACAGTCATGATTTGTTAGGGCATATAAAAACGTGTTTCAATCAAGCACACTTTTATTCATAGATTAAATTGCATTTTTCCAAAATTCTACCCACATGAACTGTTTCCAATCTCATTTCTGACAGGACTTGTACTTTGACGTTTTGATCGTCTAGCTAAGAATGGACCAACTCAAGGTGACATTTTAACGACATCGCTCCGTCTCCGCTGTTCTTTTCGCCTCCACGATTTTAATGTCCTCTCAAATCTATGCGTTATGCCCGATTTTGTAACAGTCAACCAACTTTTGGGGTTGGCTATTGGTGAATTGTTTTTTGTAGTTGTTTTATTTAGAGGTAGAAAGGAAAAGAACGGAGGTAGAAAGAAAAGAGGATGGACATTCCTTTCATTGATTCTTCTGATTTGGTATTTTCTCATCGTCGTGATATCATGATTACGTATGTGCTGGGTCAATAATTTGGCGCATAACGTCGGCACAACGCAAAAATCGCTTTTAATAATGGATACAAACAATTGTGTGTTATTACATATGTTTCTTCACTATGATTTAAGTCATATCATAATGTTTGTTAATTCACTATGGGACACAAAATGCTATATTATTTATAGATTTAGATAAAATTTTGAAAAGGTCATTCATTATTAGTCATCCAAAATCATATTGATTTCTCAGTCTGTTGTTGTGATGTATCCACTACAATCAAGACAATAATATGCTTAGCATATCAATAATATAAAGACCAAAAGTCACCTCAAAATCATATAGACGTTTTAACTCTTTATTATTATGTATTTACGAATATTTCTTCAATATTTAACATATCAATCATATAAAGACCAAAAGTCACCTCAAAATTATATAAAAGTATTAACCCCTTATTACGATGTATTTACGAATATTTCTTCAATATTTAACATATCAAGAATTTCTCAGCGCCATAAGTCAAGTCCTAAATACGACAGGTCATCGGGTCCAATTCCAAATGACCAGTTGACCATCTGCGTCTGAATGAAGATGTTACTGTGTCGCCTTTCCCTGCTGGTGGTCGGGTAATAAAGCAGTCAGACTCTGATCCGATGGATGTCACAGAAGGGAGAGAAGACGGGCTCCCATCCCTTACGATTTAGAGTTAAGCTTCTTTATTCATTTTAGCATTTGTTTCGGTTTGATGATTAGTTGTGATAGAGAGCGGTGGAGTGAGAGAGAGAGAGAAATAGAGAGAGATGGAGAGAGAAAGAGAGGTAGAGAGTGAGAGGGAGAGAGAAAGAAATAGGTGAAGAAAGAGAGAGAGGTGAAGAAAGAGAGAGAGAGGTGAAGAAAGAAAAAGAGAGAGAGAGAGAGTGGTGAAGAAAGAGAGAGAGAGGTGAAGAAAGAGAGAGAGAGGTGAAGAAAGAAAG
>JAUEKR010426382.1:0-12478 GCA_031762895.1 Corambe burchi
ATCTCTTCTAGCAGGTAGGATTTCTGGGGGGTTTTCAGGAGGTGGTCTGTTCAGGAGATTTTCGAAGTGTTCTATCCGTCTCTTTTTCTGGGTTTTTATTTTGTTTTTGTTGCTTATTTGTTTGTTGGTTGTTGTTTTTTTATTCTTATTTTTGGAATGTCCTTTTCGTTATTGTTGCTGGGTTGTTGTCTTGTTTTGTTTTATTTGGTTTGTTTTGGTTTGGTTTGGTTTTGTTTTGTTTTGTTTTGTTCTTTTTATAGCCACTGTTGAACAATATTGCATAATATAATTATACACATTGAGGTCTTCATATATTCGAACAATTAAAATTAAGAACGATGGATCAATGAAATGTATGCGTGAAACAAGTCACCAAAGAGGTTAAATCTATATAGTAATGAAATTTTGGGTCTATTTTTTTGCAACATAGGCCTACTAATAGAAACTAGAACCAGAATAATTATAAAAATAGTGTGTGGCCAAATTCAGATTCATAATCGTCATTAGTCCTAAAAGGTGAAAACCAGTTAAGACATGCGAAAAAAAATTATTGTACAGTTATATGTTGATTTAGTTTGCTGACCATTAATCGATAATTAAACCATCGCGACGTTTATATAAATTATTAATATTCAAAGTGCTTATTTCTGCCGCAAAGCAGAAATAACGACGTGTAATTATATTCTTAAATGTATGATTCGATAGCAGAGATGTTGATGTAACCATTCGTATCCATCTTAATGTAAAACTGATTATTTATGATTGTCAGTCAATGATTGCACAATCAATACTAAAAGCTTGAGCTAGTGAAAAGGTAGCCAATCCTCTCATCACTGGGTATGTACGCTTGTACGTTATGTTTTGCTTAGACTCAGGAATATCATTTTCAGGAAATATGCAAGACTTAGAAAGTTACGTTGAGTTAGAGTATAAAAGTACTATTATAGTCTATTGTAATAATTGGCGACTTTTTAAAAAATCATTCCTATATTCATTTTGTCCTTTAAATTGTTTGTGTTTGCTTCTTATTATTTCACATAGCAGCCATGATTTGTGTGGGATACGAATATAATATTTTCCAAAAATAACTTACTAATGAACTCATAATGCGATGCAGTGAAACCAATAATATTAGCCAACCTTTCATAATGTAATGGTAAGAATATCGTTATTAGAAGCATGTTTTAATTTACTATCTCCATTATTTACATTGTATTTCTTTTGGTCAAAATGGGGCTGATAATTGACAATTGTAAAGATGGCTATGCTTTTTTTTTTAATATCTAAAATTAAACGTATCCCGTAGCTTTAACACATCAACAGAAAGAGAGTATCCGGTAGCCTCATTCAACTACACAAGCTTGAATTCTCAGCGAAAACGTCTGCATAAATCAATAATCATCTACGCCAACCTCATTTCCATTTCTTCTACCTTCCTCCAACACAGCATTATAGGACTATTCTGGTGTAGTGGTCCAGAGTTCAGAGGACCATGTTCTGAATCAAACGACTTGGAATCGAACCTGAGTGTATAAAACTATTTAATCAGCTTTTATCACACTCCAAATCCTAGAGTTGATACCAACTGACATATAGTCTGCTTGTATGCTGACGCAAAACTAGAAGGTTCCGTGTTTACCCTAATTTTAAACGCGTTAAAAGATCATTAAGTTCATTAGAATCGTCAAGAACACGTCGGTAAAAGCCGCCACTTATGCAACATTTGAAGAAAAAAAAAATTCCTGCCCAATCTATACCTAAGAAATATTTGAACTAGCCATGTCTATTTGGCGTCATACGAGAGGTCATTTGTTGAATAAGGTAAATATTAAAATCAAAGAATGTATATTTTAGCGAACAAATCCTGGCGCACAATCTGTGAAATTACCTGACTTTACGGCGCTAAAAAAATTATGAATTTATGGGATGTTTTAATTCACGTGTCCTATCTAGATAAGTAGGCCTTTTACTATTAAGAAAGTTCTTCTCAGACTTAAAAGTCAATAAGGCCGGTGCTTATCCCCGGTTTCATTGGCGCAAGCGAAGATCAACGATCCTCCACTCACATTAACCGGAACTCATTTTAACACCTGAGTCGAGTGAGGAATGCGTTTAAAGTGTCTTTTCCAAGGACACAATGCCGCAACGCATCGACCAGGGTTCGAACCCACGACTTTATTATCGTAAGTCCAGGCCCTTAGCCACTGCTCCACAAGTTACGTGTTATAAGTTTCCATGCTCTTCTTCCGATGCAAACTGAAATTTCATTTTCGAATATTTCTAAGCGTTTACATTGATCTAATCTAACTTGCGCGTAATGGAAAAGAATATAAATGCATGACACGAGAAATAAACAAGTATTTATATGTTCCTACATTTAATGTCTAAACCGTACACTTATCAATCTATTGAAATATTCATTCGTTTCACAGCATCACAGTAGACGGTGTAAATAAGTAAAGATGACAACCGACTGTGATAGGGGGAATATCCATTTTTAAATGCTTCTTTGGGGTTGTCCTTAGCTCTCCCACTGGCAAAACTACTTCATCATTTAGGGCTACTGTGAGTGGATTGAGCTTGTCTGTCTTGCTATGTTGTTGTTTGTTTTGCGTTGTTTTTTTTTTTGTTTTTTTGCTTTTTTTTTTGTTTGTCTGTGTTGGAGGGTTTCTAACTTTACTTCGAAGCATTGGTTTTTGTTTTTGGGATAAATGGTTATGTTTATGATTATATTATTGGGGCCTTTTATCTATGTTTTATTATCGGTTTTTCTTTGTTTTTGTTAAATCGTTTTCATGTTTTGCTCATCTACTTCTCTTTCGTTATGCTTTATAGCTATCCATACTTTTCCATCAGTGAATTCGTGAATGGGTTACAGGGCAGAGTTTATAACTACGGTCACATATATGCATCCTTGTGAAAGACACTCTATATACCATCATCACTTGCTTAGGTGTAAAATGAGTATCATTTCATGAAACTAGGAAAATAAACTTACGATGACCTGGAAAAGATCCTAGATCTTCTCTCGTTGATGCCATAGAAATCTTATGGCCCTTCTAGTCCACTGGAGAGTATTGAAGCGCTTCAATGTTTAGACAAAAGGCGCTATATAACTATATAAATAGAATTATTTCAAGAGCTTTATCATCAAGAGATTAATTAGACATTTACCTTCATAATTAAACACAAACAACTTAAAAATAAAGAATGAACCATATTGATGTAAACATGTGTTTTATTCTTTATGGAAACCTATACAATACATGAATAACAATAGATTACAAGGATAACAACATTATGATAGCAGAAAGTATGAGTATGATATGCTTAATGAGGTAAATAAAATGGGCATGATAAATGAAACCAATGTAATATAACTGATATGTTAAAAGGGAAACTAGTATAAATTACTCTCATATAAAAGAAGTATATTTCATAGTTAAGTAAAGGTATAGCATAAATAGAAACATATTAAAATAGATATGGGTTGGATCACTTTTGTCATATTGGTATGTAAGAGAGAGAGAGAGACAGGTGGAATATCACAGAAAAAGGGAGTAAGAGGAATAAGAGAGATCCAGAGAGAGAGAGAGAGAGAGAGAGAGAGAGAGAGAGAGACAGACAGAGAGAAAGAGACAGAGAGGAGGGAAAGTGGGACGATAATACACATATATATTGATTCATTGGAATATTGAATGTAATAGCATTTCAAAAATAATTATGTATAATATATGTGCCAACTAGATAAATGGTTGGACTCATATAATCATATTCTTAATATGGAAGTGGAAGTCTTTATATTCATATGGAAGAGATCAAATTTGTAAGAAAAAAACTATTGAAGCCAATTTTTAAATATATGTTAATACTCATCATAAAATCATCGCAATGCAATATAAACATATTATCCTCTTTATCCAAATATATTGTTTTCATCATATGACAAAACATAATAAGCCCTCAACAAAGATTTAAAAATTTGGTTTGTTAAATTTCAGTTTTAACAGTTAGCTGCATTTTAAGAAGCCACATTCTAATAACCCCTGCTAGATTACATAGTTATATCCCTTGCCCTCTCAGATTGCACTTACACCTAATCATCAAGTTTGATGCAAATAACTCATCGAAATGATAGAAAGTGATTATTGATATGAAATCAAGTTACAACAGGTTCATAAGACATATATTAATAATTGTAGCGTAAATAAGACATCACATTAATCAAACAAATTAATAATTGAACAAGAATTTTAATGTAGCCAAAAAAAATTGCTTTTACATACATGACATATCAACATCATTTCAACAGTAAGGTCAAATTATTTAAAGTCGACAACATTTGTAGTGACGTCATTAGGGAACCAAAAAAAAGGATCATTACATTCCAAATTTGACTACAAATGTATAAAGTGTGTGCTTCATTAATTTCCGTTTCGTAAAACATATTCGCTACAATCCAGATATTTAACTATAACTGAATTTGTTTCAATCAAATTTGACTTAAAAAACAACTGTGTAAGCAAATATGATAACATAAATAGATCTATTAATTCCCTTTATTTTAATGTATCATCAATTATGAGTATGACATTAGAGAAAATATGTAGGCTTAATAGTTATCCGTTTTAATGATAAGCTGTTGCCATAATGTTACTCTATAAAATTGCTATAAAATTACATTGAAAAAATATATTGATATGATCGGTTAAAATAATGTGGCCTTCATTATTCTTACTCTTATACAAATAGCCTATAAGGTCGGTGGAGGAATGCGAAACAATAATAAAACAAAAATGAAAAATAGCACTGATAAGTGCTACACATTACATAAGCTAGTGTTAGAGAGTTCGTTGGGTTTTTAATTATTTATTTATTTTTTGATATATTATTGTTAAAACAAAATAGTTATTTCCCATTCAAATGACAAAAATATAAAAGTTGAAAATATTACAAAAGCATAATATAAATAGAAGCATCATTATAAGCGATTCTCAAGAGATGACTGAAAAAGATACATTTAAATTTCATACACTTTAATACTTATGATTAAGAATTAGGAATCATTGCCCAAATCTCTAAACCGATGTAGCAAAATTCAAATGACTCAAATTGCACATGAGAATTTATGAAGAAATTCTAATGAAAATTATGGTATAATACCTATTTTCAGATAACCACATAACCATGAAATGATAAATAAAAGATTCAAGCATTATAACATATTTCATCAAATTATTAATTCACACCATAGCTAATTCATATTGGCCCATTACAGTTACATTGTTGGTCCCTCTTCATAATGAGTATGAGTATGAGGTTTTCATTAACAAAACAAATCAATGAAATATTGTGATGATTGATGTGCGGGGAAAACAATATATTAACAAATACAAAGATAAAAATAAAACCAATAAATTAAAACAAAAATAATTGTGTATATATTGTGGTCTTTTTAAATTAAAAGAAATACAAACAACATAAATGTATAATTCATAATAACAATAATAATGAGCACTAATAACATGTTTCTGTTAAACTCATTCATATAATACGCATACATACATGCATTCCTCTAATAGCTCTATTATTTACATAAGGTAGCACAGCTAGATATCATAGGTGGTTATATAAATTGAAATAAATTGATAAATATTTCATCTAAAATAAGTACATGTGGAAAAAAAATTGAAAAATGCTTAAATCGAAAAAAGAAACTGGAAGTATTTTTTCCGCAAAGACGAAAAATAAGTGGGTAAAGAATGCCATTAAGAGATTTGCAAGAAATTTGGCAAAGAGCTATCTAGAAATTCTCACAGGCAGAATACAAATGTCCATCAATTAAAAATCTTTGATGAAAGTGAAAGAGATCACAACAGAAAAATGAAAGGCAAAAGAGGTGCTAAGTAAAATGGAGGGATTTTAGTGAAATGTACACATACAAAGTAACAAAATAAATCACATGACTGCATACATTAACAATAGTTGAAATCAGCTAATGCATACCACTAGTATGAATTAAATATAAATATGCAAACATCACTAAATATCGCATTGATACAATAGTTCCTTTGCGTTCCACATTCTAATTCTACAATTACAATTCAGCATACCACAAAATGCTTTTAATTACTTGGTTAACAAAATGGCTATACCAGAATTAGTAAACACAAAAGAATATTTTGTATTTTCCTCATGAGATTGTAAGAGAATGGAAATTTTAACATAATTTATGAACATCTAATATCAGGATTCTCTTACTAGCATTATAACAAATTACTTCATTCAGTATATACCACATCATGGGTATTAATTATTATTAAAATAGGCATAAATCAATTTTCATCATATCTCATGTTTAGCAACTTAAAATTTAAGTAGGAAATAGACTGAAGAAAAGAAACATGAATCTAATGGGTCAAACCATTTCTATTACATAGTAAATAATATCTTGATCCATTGTGCAATTGATAGATAATAAGGGAAAATAGTGAAATATGCGTAATTCTATCATAAAATAGCCATAGTAATAGTATAAGACGTAAGAAAAATATTCTTTTAATAAAAATAGTCATAAATACAAGGAGTAGACCACTATATAAGTAATTATGTAGTATATTTCTATCTTGAAATATAATCTCAGTTTATATTGAGTAACTAATTAAAATAATATACCAATGAGTAATCAAAAGAGTATTTCAGTGGTTTGTATGAGGAATTCAACCCAACTCATACATTCATCACACGCAGCATATCAAATACATTATTTACAAAATGTACAAACATTAAATATATTCTTACATGATAGAATAGCTTTCAATATAAATGTGCTTAATTAATTCAAAATGTCCTCTCCATACAACAGATCTGCAAGCAAACTTGAAAAAAAAAATGCAGCATCAAGGAAAGCAAATATAAAAACTGATATATCGCGACATATTGTAAATATATGAGAAAAAGATAAAAGTATTAAACTTCTGAAGTCAAAGTAACTATTCACTACAAACATCCCTGAGATTTGCCAATCTTGGATTAAAGACAAAAAAGGAGTATTAATAAACCATTATAACAGGTCAATAAATAAGTAACTAAACCAATGTTAACATGTAGACAGCATAGAAACAAATGAAAAGGAAAAAAATGTCAACAACAAAAAAAAGGAAAAAGAAATCACGATTGAGATAGAATTCTACCTGACAGATGATGGCACATAATCGCCTTGCCAAGATGAATCTGTTCTATCGCCTAAGTTATTGCTAGTCAACAGAGAAGCGCTTCGAAAAGAAGCTTTAATCTGGTAAGGAAGGTGATTCAATGCCATCAGTCATATATTAGTCCTGTCTCAACCTTCATATTTTACTTAATTTTTTACACTTCTTTTGCTCCTAGATTGTCCAGAAAACAGACTTTCCTTCTATTCCTCTGTCTCTGTCTCATATTTTTTTCTTTTGATCAATATGGTTAAATAATAACTAACAGCAAAGAGTGATATCCTATTATAGAACTACATTCCATCTTCAAGAAAATCATCAAGTTATCAGAATAGCAACAATAGCGATCAATGGAAATTCTTATATTAGTTCACAACCGGTACAAAAAAAAAAGATATACAATGTATATTTCCATAATAATTATACATTTTTAAAATTCATAAATAAGTACTCAATTTATATTAATGCCTCAATTATCAATAATTAATTTTTTTGTTAACATAGGAATTTTAAATAATGGCACAAAAATAACGAAGTAGCTTGTTTTTCTTTATATCTCAAAAAAACTGAAAACGTCCAATCCAAATAAAGACAACTCTGAATAGTGACATGATTCTTTAATCCCAAGTTTGTTGCTGTAACGATTTGAAATGATATCATTCTTTAATGAGAGTATAAAATTTGATATGTAAACACATACACACATATACACACACAAGCCAATGCAATTAAATTTTTTCAAATAATTCAATTTAATTACTTATATCTCATTAATGCCATCAATATGATTCATATTTTGCATCAATTGTTAGTTCATTTGATAAGAACAGATGCTGATTGTCTTCATCATTTAAAACTATAGACAATTAGCATTTATTTGGTAATAGATTTTTATTTCGTTGTCTTAATCAGCAAAATAAGTATCGACTAATATTTTTCTTTACATTGATTTTTCAAGTATTATTACAACAAATCAACATTATAGAATAAATTGAAGTGTTTCCTTATACTAAATTATTCCACACTTCTGATTCGGGTATTGTCAAAACAGCCAGCTGCTCCCGTGTGGTTCTATCTACTGACGTCACAGCCCTTCGGAGATTCGTAGCTCCAGGTCGTAGCATTCCACTAAGGTCACAAGACTTAGTGCTATCTGTGAAAATAGAAATAAAATTAAAAAAAAACAGATAAAAAATTATGAATCATTTGAATAAGAGGTAATTTAATAAGGGCAAATAATTTATTTCACATATCAGATTAAAATGATTTAATAAAACATCTGAATTGCAATAAATAGCAGAAATTTGTATTATAAATATCACAAGGAACTTAACATATAATCAATATATAAAAAACAAGCTCAATAATAGTAGCATCTTGAATAATGTATGATTTATAATAAAATATGCTCTCTTGTGTGAGAAAGTGTTTTTGTGCAGTGTAACTTTTAAAATGATAGATGAACCATTTAAAAAAAGGTTAAAAAAGAAAGAATCAGTGAAGATAATCACTTGAAAATAGAGAAATATTTTTAAAAAATCGTTTGCTTATAATCCAAATCAATGAAAATATTAAAGAAAAAGGAGAAAGGGAAAAAGAAAAAGAAACCCAATTACAAAAAAACCCTCTTTCATAAGGATTTCTGCTATTGAGATATCTTGGCTCATTATCACAAAGCAAAAGATACAAAATTGTTTCCTATGTTTTTCATATCTATAATTTGTATAAAACCAAGATAATTGGTACAATTCTATGGTGCGTACCAAATTAAGAACAAGTCAACTTTATTTCATATCCTTGCAATGGTTTTATATCAGGCTATAAAATTACAAGTTTTACTATTCTATCAACTTTGGTCATGTATAGAAATCAGCCGCATAACTTGATAAGTACAAATATTTGCCAACTACCCAGCAGAGGAATTTTCTCATTCCAACGACTCTATCCATTACATACATAAATCATCTTTCTCACTACAAACTTGTAAAGTAATCTACCTGAAGGATATACATAATCAATAATGCCAAGTGGAATCTAATGGTTTACTATAAAAAATTGAAAACAACTACACAATAAAAACTTTTCAAATGAATGAAGTAAGTATGAGCATGCTATTTATCATTTGTAGATTCGTCATTTCCCCCATTTCCCCCTCCTAATAATTAGATACTAATACACACTGGAATGTTTTATATAATAAAGTATAAAAAGAAATAATTTCAAACAAATAGAATCAATTAAGTAAAATAAGAGAAGAAAAAAATAATGAAACAGATAAAAATAATTTTTTTACTAAAAAGAGGAAAAAATAAAAAAGCTAACATAATATCATTTATCAATTTTTCTTCTTTTGCATTGATTTTTTTCATTAAAAAAAGGAACATATAACTTCATATTTAATTGAAAGAAAAGAGATGAAAATTATAGGTTTGTATAAAAAGAACAGAGTTACATGGATTATAGTTTATGGTGTAACAATTTCAAATTATCTGGTCCAGGAAAGAATGAAAAATAGAGTTACTAACATTATGAGAATACAGCTGCTATAGGGATAAAAATCTGTCGGGTATTCATGCATAACAAAATGGCATTTAAGTAACATTGATGCAGCCATTTCCAAGTCAAAATATATAAATGAATGTCATTACATTATTACCAATAATACATTTGTGCTTTAAGCAAGTTTTCTTTTCTATAATGAAATATGTATTGGGTGTCAAAGGTCAGACGTAAAGGATTATAAAAAAAGGTAATGATTCAATATTAAGAAAATAATATGTTTCAGTTTAATCTTTCTATTCCAAAAAAATGACAAAAGAAAATAAATGTAAAGAGTAATATTTAATAATTTTCCATTGAATAATTGAGAGATAAATAAGTTAAAATGGTATTTTCCATCATTTTAAACTTATGCATAGTCAATATTTCATGCATCAACCATTTCCACAAATGAAGGGAGAAAATAATTTGTAAAAAAAAAAATGAACAAACATGCAAATTAAAAAATAAAAACATGGGAATAGCTAGAGGTCTTTGGAATAACAGCATGTAAAAAATAAAATATCTTCAAGTTTACTACATACAAGAATAAATATGAAAAAAACACAATTAAAGTGTAAATTTGCATATTCTACAATATCGTAAACAGGGGAATTAAACACCAATACAAAACAAAATGTATCAGTACATCTACATTGAGTGACTAAATAAAACACCAACGCAAAACAAGCTCAAATTAATGATTCAAAATAAAATAAGCAAGTATGGGTACATCTTATGAATGATGCAATAATCTGCCTTCAGGGATTGAAAACAATAATAACAATAATGTGACTTCACACATTCAACATAGTGAACACACACAGTTAATAAGAGACAACAAACATATAACTTGAGAGTGAAGAAAACCTTATGCCGCAAACTGAGCAACCAATTATATTCTTCTCTATTTGACGTGATAAATAAATAATAATAACTAGATAATAATACCAAAATCTCTATCAACTATAACACATACCAAATAAAGCTATACATAAATATTATACTTTATTGCATATTTATATCAAGTAGAAAATATAAGCAGGATTGACACATATCTATGTTGTGCTGTATGACGAGACGAAAATGGCTCAAGCATTAACAAATTCTCAACTGATAGGCACTTTGTGAGAACAACATGCAAGGGAATTGTCATCTAAATATTGAATATATTTAACTAGTTGACCAAATTTGTATATCATTGCTTGGAAGCTATAATGGCTGCATATTGGCTATTGATATGTAAGCATATTGTAAAGCATTTTTGAATGATAGAAGTCAAAAACTTATTTTATTGCAATAATATGCACCTAGATTCTGTATATGACTCTTTCAATGTTCACACTACTATATTCTAAACCAATTAGATATCAGTAATTTTACTAGGAATTTAGAATAATTCGAACAAAATACATATTACTAATGTATTGGTTAGATGGTATGCCAGCACTTAAATTAAAACCGCAATTATATTACCTAGAATCATAGACAAGTATAGTGCAAACGTGACAAGTCTCACAAAACAAATATCACGTCTCTGTAACACTGTAAAGATTTTATCATATCTATGAAAAACAAATGAGATAATTTGTGAAATCGAATATTAACATTTCATAATACAAATCGATTTTCATATAGAAATTGAAACCACTTCCACAAAATTAAGATACAAACAAGAGAGGGTAAAAATAACATAACCTCATTATAAAATTAATATTATACAGTCCATCAAAAAGAGTTACTAAAAATAAGAACGTAAAACAATAGTCAATAGTACAACAGTGGTAAAAAAATCAACAGTTCATAAGAGACAAATTATGGAATCAAAGAATCTATAGGGATGCCTATATAATTACAATCTACCTTATGAATACAATAAATAAAAAAAGTCCCTCATCCAGCCCATGTTAAATAATATTTCAATAATAATGTATATGTCATAAAACCAATTTCTTTTGTAATAAAGCTGAGACTACATAATCATAAACAATATGAGTATAAAAATATAGACAAAGCGCATGCTTAGTTTAACAGATCTTATTACATTTGAGATATAATGTTACCCATTGATGCGTCAAAGCTCCTCTATGATTCACTGACAACAAATAGAAACTGCACAGGTATAAATAACCCAGATTTAGTGATAAGACGGAGGAGTTGAGACAGTTGAGGCAGGATAAATTGGAAAGGAAACCATTTAGCATGCAAACAATTAATAATAATTACGGTAAACAGATGAGCTAGAAACCCATGAAAACAGTGGGACATATAAACAAAACAAGAGTTAAAAACAATAGAAAAGAAATAAAAATGACGAAGGAGAGAGAACAATTTTAATTTATTGTGCTACCTGGATAAATCAAACGTCTGGAAAACTGAAACAAAACAATTAAAAACGTGCAATAATTACATTTGTTTCATCACACTCTGATTATTTCACTCATGCAAAGAAAATGATGAAATGATGAATTGAGGATATGTTCAAGCAGAAGACAATTAATTAAAGCAGTTCATATGATTATTATTAAGAAGAGAGAACAATAAGAAAACACTTATTCAAAAATAAAAAATAACATTAAATAGATACCTAGTCACTTGCTACCAATATTAGCAGCCATAAATGCAACAGATGAATAAAAAAGGAAAACAAAGAGAGAACATTTGAAACATAGTATATCTAATTATTCCTTTGTCCTGTAACAGTAATATGATATTAATAGAACATGATT
>JAUEKR010426493.1:2132-12470 GCA_031762895.1 Corambe burchi
AGGTTAGTAATTAATTAAGAGTAAATTTTAACAAGTACAATTAGGTCACACCCCCCACCCCCCCCCCCCCCCAATAACAACATAAACCCACAAACTACAACAAAAGAACAAAAAAGTAATACAGACAATGAACAATATTATACTATACAGTTGACTACACTTGTAGCAATGTTATTGGGAACAAGAAAAATTATTACTACATCTGAAGTTTGCTACAACCATCATACGGCTGTTCCAGTTTCATGAAAAAAAGGATCGCTACATCCGAACATCTCCACAGCAGAGTTTAATAAAAAAGAGTATTACACTGCAATGCTTATAAATAATTGAAACTAGGAAGGAAAAAAATATCAATGAATATAAAATCATTTAATATATAAAGGTCATTAATTCAAATAAGTAATGACAATGTACAGAACTAAATCATACAGTCATTTGTAAGAATCGATTGGAAATTCACAAAATGTTACTAAATTGAGAATAAATAAATTTGTTACCAAGTTCATCCAAAGATGGAACACTGAATCGATCGTCATGATCATCGGCGACGGGTGTGTTGATATTTTTAGCCAACTGAGATGTCAACGTTTCACAAGGCTGATTCGGTGGTTCTAATGAAGATAGGATGGACTGAAACCTTTTGTACGTGAGAGGCGGACTGTTGCCATTTGCGGATATCACTCTGGAAAATTTTAAAAATATAATTAACTTAGTTAATACGACTCTCCTGGATAATATACCAACCCAGCAATATTACTTCCTAAGAATCATAAAATGAAACCCTTTTTGACTTCAACACTAGTTGGGATGAGGAATGGATATTTAGTGATTTAGTATTTATCCCATGGACACAGTGATCAGAGCTCGAATCTACAACTTCATGATCGAAAGCCTCTGCTCCACTGACGTCATGTTAATGTATATTACTAATGGACCTCACAATAAATACGCATAAAAAGGGTACTATAGTACATGAAGTAATAGTCATATAGAAATCATTCAAGTGCAAGTCAATAGTCATACCTTCCAATAGGGTATATTAACATAATATCTTAAGTTACAATACGATAATAAATAATAATGAAATACTGCAAATATTAAAATGGCAAGAAATTTTAAATAGGGAACAAGTTACATTTAAAGAAAATAAGGTTTGAAAGTAATACAGTCGACAACACTTAGAGCGATGTCTGTCGTTGAGGGATCAGAAAGATGATCGTTAAAATAAACAATTGTTTTTAAATTAAGTTATTCCAGCATAGATACATACTCTTGAAGCATGATGGCTACATCCGTAGATCATATCTTTTTTCAGAGTCAACTGTAAAACATAAGGTAACTATTTTCATAAGGATAACCCAGCTTTCTATAGAATAACTTTTTCATTTAACCATAACTCTATCATATCAATTTAAAAAAAATACAAAACAAAAATATTTGTTACTTCAAGTTGTATATTATTAAATACAGAGCTATACAAATTTGTTGATAGTTGATGCAACAAAAAGTGTATTCAAGAAATATGTACAATAACTAGCGGATAAAGTGATTTTAAACAAATCAGGTTGATTGGCGAATCCGAGAATTCAAATTCAATGATGGTGTGTTCGAGAAATACTGGAAAGTACTGTAGAATAAGCTACTTGCGATGAGAATAACAGAATGTGAGTGATTCAACTTACGTCTTAGGATCATAGAGTGTATGTGAGCATTTAGTAATGACCTGGATTTTAAATTCTCTGGCCATGGCCGACAAGGCGGCATCTCGCTCCTTGCCATATGGCTCCGAATCTTCTTCAAAGGCCAGAGTTGTAATTCCCCATTCCTATAGAATGAAAAGATACAAACATAACAATGATTATTTCAATTTATACAGAGAGAAAGAAAATGAAAATGTCTATTTAAGGAGATAATATTTACAACCACACCCATCCTAACACCTCTTAAAAAAAAAGAATAAATAACAACAACCCAAACACCCCTCAATTCAATAACCAAATAGAATCAACAACAAAAAGGAATTGATATTAAAACTAAGCACTTTTTGATCATGAAAACCTCAACAGTGTTAAATTACTTTTAACAAAATGCGTAACAAAAAATTGGATCGAAAACTACAAGTAAGTCGAAATTTTTGTCTTTTCATTTTAAAAAATCAACAATATACTATATTCAATACGTGTACACCACAATTCCATTAATTTTTTTTTGCGTGCTCTTTTTTTTCTCTTTTACAATTATTTGCTACCTTCGTTTTCAAGAAATAGAATTATAAACATAACAATAAAAGAAATCGGATCATGTAGCCTAGTTGATAATACAGTTATCAAGATTCATAAGAAGCAATACATGCTGAGGGAGGGTAATTACACTGCATCGGCTAGAAATCATTTTTTACCGTAACCGGGCTGAATATGGTATCCTCCACTTAGAGTTTTATCTTAACTGGCTTAGGGTTTATATTAAGTATATAAAATTATAATAATAAACAAATGAGACTAAATCAAAAGCTTTATTTCACCAAGAGTTTATCTAAGCAAATTCATCTTAAGCAGGCATACCTTATAATGCAAACTCCACTGAATTAAAGCAGAACTCAAAAATAACATAATTGCCAGTACTCATTCCAAATTTACTTTATCTCTGAATTTACGCTAATCTAAAAGGTCATAAAATGGTCATAATAATATGCTACTCAGTTGCTTGAAGTATGAATGAAATTACATTACTATTGGTTACTTCCATTGAGTACATTGTTATTGTTACATAAATATGACCCATTCCTGACAAATACACATCATTAGAAGCCGAGGGAAAGTCGATTGTTTTTTTTTCTTTCTCTCTCTCTTTTTTTCCTGTTTCATTTATTTCAACTAGTTTATCTCAAACAATATCACGAACACGAAAAACAAATAGTCCACATAGAATGCTATTTATGAAAAAACAAGTTATTTCTATATTGACCTCTTATGTGATGCACGCTACTTTCATATTATAATTATTGACTCAAATAAGGGGGAAAACATAGATTTAGAATTCTTATATGAATTCCCACCGAAGTTTGCGCTACTTTTGTGTTCTACTGTATAACCTTTAAATGTGTCAAATGAATTATGATTAACAAACCCTAATGAATTATAAAACTTTAATTAAATGACAAGCTTAAAAATAAAATAAAAATTTCAATGAAAACCTGAAATAAGCGTGGCAAAACATCGGCAGGTTGACCTCTCACAACAAACAATCGACTGTTTAATTTACGCAGGCTGCTGTCTAAGTCCTCTAAACTCTCAAGTAAAAACCTGGAAATAAACATATGACAAATGTGGTAGCATAAGTACAGGGATGGGAGACAGATTCCCCAAAAAAAACAGCAAGACGCGACTGAAAATCCTAAATAACCATACTGACAGGCTTAGAACTAAGAAAATACTATCTCTCTTAATGAAAAAAAAAATCTTCAAATGAGGAAAAATCGGCAGAATCCCCACCCCTGATAAGTATAACTATAAACTATAATATAAATTAAGTAAACATTCATTGTAAAAAAAATGATGCAGGTGGACTAACGAGTAGTGCGGTTGGTTGAAACCCAAGCAACCAGAGTTCGATGCCCAACCTTGTCTTGGCGACATGGTTTCTCAGGTAGTAGTAGTAACGAATGGGTACATCTCCAAATGAAATGATTCCATTCAGTCCTTAAACTTGTCCTAGCAGTTGAGGATCGTTTCCAAGTCGCCCTCTAGCCTTGTAACAGGACAGTCCAGGACGATGTGTCTTGTCGTTTCCGGTACTCTATTACATTGTGTACACAATTCTTTATTTTCGAGTCCCCATTTACACATGTTTGAGGCTGTTCTGCCGTGGCCCATTAGAAGTCTGCTGTAAGTTGTCCATTGTTTCCGGGTGTTGTTTTCAAATCCAGGCAGTTTTATGGTTGGATCACTTATGGCCGTCGTGATTTTAATCTTGTAGTTGTTGGGGCATCCATTAAGATTCTTCTTAGAGGGGTTTCTTCTTTATTTTTCAGGTAGTATACACTAGGAAAGAAAAAAATCATTCCACCTTCCGTTACTTATCGTCTATCTTTCATCTATCTGGTTTGTCCTTTATATACTTAAAAAAGGTCTACTTCCAGTTGAGAGATATCGCACCCTTTTTCTTCCCTAATTTTTTTATCTCAGCTGTGGCATTTTTCTTTGGATTGTAGGATAAAAAAAAGAAGTAAAAATTGTTCTTATATAGTGCACTTATCATCAAAGTCTCAAGGGCTGTTAGGTGTGATGCAATTGTTTTTCGGTCATGACAGCTGTCTTTAAGGCCAGGTACTATATTTCACCAGAGTTCAATGAGGCAATCCACACAAATTTTCTTGCCCAAGGAAAAACAACAGTAGCAGGCAGGAATCGAACCCGGGATCATTGCCGTAACAGCCACAGCAGTTCAAAGCCTCCACGAACTGAGCTTACTGAATAGAGACCACTATGGCTGCTGCGGAAATGTTCCGGGTTCAATTCCTACCATGACTACTCACTGTTCTTCCTTGGGCAAGAAAGTTTACACATTTATTGATTGCTACTGAAATCAAGAGAAATAAAGTACCTAGTCCAGGGCTGCCAACCTCAAAAACAATATATTAAGAATCTATGCTACCAAAATTAGGGATTTGGGTTAAAAATTCGGGATCCACCGCAAAATCGTAATTTGCCTATCAAAAAGTATTAATAGCTATATTAAAAGACATCCAAATTACTTATTTGAGTAAATATCACAATCATTATTCTACTATTCCCATAATAATACACCTCTTAGACATACATTTATACAAGTCCTACTATTCCCGCAATACACCTCTTAGACTTATGACTTATACATTAATACAAGTCCCAGTTTTAGCTACTAAAGATGTTAAATACACTAATCAAAGCAGACTATCCCATGTCTACACTCTGGAGATGCAATAGAATAAAGAAATGGACTAAATGAATAAACAACATTGATATTTTAGTACCATTTGTCCAGTAACTCCAAAATTCAGGAATTCAGGATTGGGGGCTAGAATTCAGGATATCCCTAAAAATTCAGGGTAGTTGGTAGCCCTGCTAGTCGTTAAGACCAATGTATTGAATAACAATTGTAACATGCCAATTAATAATAATAATAATAATAATAATAATAATAATAATAATAATAATAATAATAATAATTAAAAACATAATTAAAATACATATTACGTACACATTATAAGCAATGAGAAACAAAATACATGTTGCACCTGACAACTGGTTAGTAAATTTGAAAGGCTTTTGAAAATAAATGATGTTTAAGATCAGATTTAAAAGATTGCAGAGTTTGCCTCTCTCTGATCTCCCGGGGCAGGCTATTCCAAATCTTGGGACCAGCGAACCGAAAACTGCGCTCACCATATGACTTAAGACGGACTCTTGGAATGCTAAGCATGGTTGGATAAGATGATGAGCGCAGTGGTCGGACGCACTGCTTGGCACCGATAAGTTATGACAAGTAAATCGGCGACATATTATAATATTATGCATACACTAAAAGACAAGCGTCGCGATCTTGTATTCCAGTCTAGAACTGATCGGTAGCCAATGCAGAGAATGGAGGAGTGGGGTAACATAGTCAATTAAATGTTTACTGTTGGTTGAAGGCGAAAATGAAATGCCAAATAAGTTCACAAAAAGCACTTTCAGACTTTGGTGATGCTTAAGCTGTATAAATATATAATCTTTACTTTTTATTTAAGTGATTTCAATTTAAAAAAACAGGAAGCTGGTCGCTCCAGATTCCCTCTGAAAGTCATAAATGCATAGAAAGAGTAGAGAAACATGTTCTCTAGATAACCATTTCTAGATAACCATTCTTGATTCCATCGAGCATTCGTACATGTAGTCAACCAGTTATTAAAACTGGCGAAGTGAACATTAGATGCACATATATCTTATTATAATTAGTATAATCTGTGGTAGATCAAAGATTATAGTTGTTCTTTTTTTTGTATTATAGAAACCTGGAGATAAATACATGCCTAACAAACATCATAATGAGAGCATCGGTTAGCATAAGAAGATTATAAGTGTATATTATTAAAATAGTAAAGAAAATATCATGACAATGGTGACGATGATAATTATAACAATAATTAAATAATAATACAATAATAATAATAATAATAATAATAATAATAATAATAATAATAATAATAATAATAACAATACTAATAATAATAATAATAGTTAATAGGAAGAAAAAGAAAAAGAAGAAGGAGAAGTAAAAGAAGAAAAAGAAGAACAATAGAATAACAAAATAGAAAAATGGATTTATAGAGCGCCAGTATCCATTTACACGCTCAATGGCGCTACACAAAGGTCGATGAGTCTAACAATATTAACTACGAATTCCAATACTTTGCATGTCACACTAGTCGAGCTCACTGGTCTGCACTTCCCTAAGGATGATTTTGTTCCTTTCTTTATAGATTGGAGTTACATTGACTCTTCTCCAATCTTTTAATATGGGCCAAAGGCCTCAAATTACGGAAATAAACATTTGAATTTGAATGTTTCAATCTTTTGGGATTACGCCTTCATTGATTGATCGGTTCATGAGCACGGATAAAGGGGTAACGAGTTCATGGGCGCATTATTTCAAGATGGATGGGGGATAGAATCAGGTCCTGAGGCCTTGGAGGGGTTTAATTTTTAAAGCTTTCTGATAATGTCTTCATCATATACGGTAAATGAATCTATGACCCTTTTTATATCCTTGTGTGCTGTAAAATCCGGAGTAGTATCTATTTCCCCTCGTAAATACAGAACAAAAAAAATAAAATAAAAAAAGTCATTCAGAACTTCTGCTTCCTCTCTATCTGACTCGCCATAATATGCCCATTCTTATCTACCAAGTTTGCGATTCCCGATGTTGTGTTACATTGCTTTTAGTTTTAGTATAACCAAAGAAGCATTTTGGGTTTGTTCTTTGAGTCGTTTGCAATTTTCTTTTCTAAATCTCTCACAGATCGTCGACACTCCCATTTTGCCTGATTTCTGGCCCTGGCATACTCTGCATAGTCTTTGCCATCTCTGGTATGCATGTAGTGCTTGTAAGCATGATGTTTCTTTTTATATTTGTACTAGACGTCTAAATCCTTTTCATTCAACCACATATATTTGCGCTTTTTACCGCCTGCCTTGCTCTTTGGGATATCGCGTTCCAAGCACTGCTTACTGTAATCTACTTGTGTATTACTTTTCAGGTGCCATCACATGAAAGCCCATCTAACCTAAACATATTTAGCTTCTCACCCACCACTGCTGTTCTTTCCGATATCCTATCGCACAGTTCATGTCTAACGTCATTTCTAAACTGTTCAATATTTATTGATCTAGACTAGATTTCCTGAACTTAACATTTTTTTGCGATCGTTTCAGTTTGTATATATACGCTCATTGAGAACTCAATGAGTGAATGATCAGAGATGGGGCTGGTATCAACGGTTAATAAGTCCTTAACTTTAACGGTTTCATCTAAACATTTCGAGAATTTTGGCCGCTCTTTCGTTCTCATCGCATTTATTTATGTGGATATCAGAGAGAAATTTCGTTGAGATAGTTGAGTATTCGAGAATCAAATCCTGTATGTTGTCGATAAATTCGCTATAATTCAGACCATTTCGATCGCTAGGAGGTCTATAAACTGCGTCAATCGAGTAGTTGTTATTCTCATAGGAAAGAGAACAAATCAACGACTCAAAATTTGTTGTAATCATGTAATTTTCATAACAAAAATACTGATGTTGATAACATAATAATGATAATAATATAGTTATAGTAATAATAGAAATAAGAGCAATAATAATAATAATAATAAAAATAATAATAATAATAATAATAATAATAATAATAATAATAAGAATGATAATAATAACACAAAAGAATCTTACTAATTCGGAGACCTTGGTGTGTTAAGAAATCGTCCTAGATAACATGGGTTTCCCGATTATTGAGGTTAAATGTAAGGCAGTTTTTAAGCAATTGATTGTTTATGATTTCATGCTAATTTGCCGAGTTTTTCAATTCCTGAGGGTCTCAATTACAGATTCCACTGTAATAATAAAAATAATAATAATAATAATAATAATAACAATAATAATATAATATCGAGGACGATGATGATGTTGATAATAATATACTAATATATGAAAAAATAATACATATTATATTAAAATATATTTAAAAATAAAGTTATCAGTAATAGAGGTATAGGAATGTATGAGCATAAAAATGCAGCTGCAATGCAACGTCAAATAATATGTTTAATTCAATTACATAAGAACGCCGAACGGATTAAAAATCCGACTACATAGTCCTTCATACGATAGCTCAATCCCACCATATTAAGCACCAGTGGATGTGTATTACATTACACGCCAAATCAACATCATTATATAAACATGTTAATTAACTATAATAGTATAGCCTATTATAAAATGATAATTTAATACAATTTATCCTCTAAATCTATTCACAATTTCCCAGAATAGCACAAAAAGTAAAACCAACAACAGAGTTCGAGGAAACTACGTTTTTTTTGTATTATTTAATCTAACGCCAATAATAGAAATCTAATTATGATCTCATTCAGAATTCAAAACATGTATTGAAAGTTGTGGCCTTGAAAGTTATGAAAGGAAGGATACAAAACAGCAGATCAACGAATAGGGAGCCCTATTATCGTGTGATGAAAATTTCAAGTTTAAGTTTAAGTTAACGTTACGCATGATGCACGTAACACTGGCAAGCTGCCAAGCAATAAACAGACTTCTTCCATTCAGATACTACCTTCTAAACCAGACTAGACCTTCGAAATATAACCATTGTAATAGAATAATTGCTATAATTACAGCATAACCCTGTTATAACGAGAAGGAGGGGACTGATTAAAAAAGCCCTAATATCAGTATTTTTTTGTAATACGGGATCTAGTCATACATTAAAAGGAATAAGACTGATTTAGGAGTTTGCTGTTGAAGTTTTGTTTCTTCATGAAATATTAGATTAGAATAAAGATCACGATACTCTGTTAACCCAAGCTGCTCAACACGTTATGCTCTCCTCCTCCCCCTCCTCTCCTCATACTCATACTACACCCACCCCAACAGTGCATGTACTGTTAGCAAACATAACATAAGAAGAAAATCTCCCTTTTATTTCGCAAATAATCAGGTTCATTTATCTAGGTCTATCTAGTATAATTTATTGGCCAATGTGCTGTTCTCCAGAAGCAGCAATATTACATAACTAGGTGAACACCCGTATTTTCTTTTGATGAATGCAGGTGAAACCGCATTTAAATCGTCCAGTATCAACAGAGGAGATCGCTGTATCATGTCTATTCAACCACTACTATTAATAAAGATAACAGAATTTTGCGTTTGCCCAATTACGCCATACCAATATTTTACTAACAAAGGATTTTACAATAATGCCGTTAAAGCAGACTTCTCGTAATTTCAGGACTCGTTATAAGTGGACTCCACAGTACAATTATTAGGGTAATTGCTTGACTTGCTAAGAACAATTAGACCTCTATTTGCTTGCTGAGAAGAATGTCGCAATTATAACTTTTTTTTCTCCTTTTTTTGTTGTTGTTAAACTTAGCGTGGTGTAATACAACATAACATAATATAATATACATGGTGCTGTAGAGACGCAGTGGCATGACGTGTCAGTCTCTGCATCAAACGACCTTGGTTCGAATCCGGGTGTACGAAGGCCAGTTATATAACTCTATTTGTTCAACATATTTCACACATCAGATCAAAATCAAAATCATGAGGAAGGTAGGATCTGTCATCTAGATATTCTGTTAGAATAAGGAGGTATGATGTTCACATGTCCCGTGTTTACAACTAATCAAATTAAAAATCATTGAATTGTTTAAAATCGATAAAAGCCGCCAACAGGGCAAAATTCGAAAAATACCTACCTAGTAATACCCAAACACAATTGAGTCAGTTGGTACAATTATTATAGAAAGAAAATAGAAGACACACCTTCTACTCCAATGGAGCTAGTTCTAAATACATTATGTGTAGTTAATAATGGGTGGACGTGGATTGGGGGGAGGGGATGGGGTAAGGATGGGATGTTTTCGGTAGACCTACCTAGCCTATGAGTCAAACACGCTTGTACGTTCTCATATTTGAATTGTTAAGAAAACTGTTATCTCACTATCAGTAAAGAATAAAAATACCCCTCCCCTTCAACCCACCCTACACTATAATTAATTTCATTGTCAATACTTATATTATATAAT
>JAUEKR010426604.1:0-12467 GCA_031762895.1 Corambe burchi
ATATAATACACATAGAACAAAGAGGAAACGAGTACACTCTACTCATGATCGAGAGGTTGTGGGTTCGAATCGACTTAGTGGTGGGGCAATGTAACAATTTTGGAAAATTTTTATTTTTCTTTCTTTTTGTTTATGTTTTGCACACTCCCGCACTCCACGCATGTGCAATGAGAACCCGGCCACTGACAAATATGAATAATGTCAGAAAGTTAGAATTGCCCTTTTGAGCAGCTCTTATTTATGCCCCACGATGAGATGAGATGGTATTGGAATACAATAGCTTGCCAGAGAATCATATGTAAATCGCATTGAGCTTTCTAAAAAATAAATGGGAATGTGCTATATAAATGCATTATTTATATGAATGATGATACAGATGATAATATGCAGTGTCTTCATAATGGATCCTAAGCTGTTATCATAAATAGTAATAGAGCTTTTCTTTCATTGGATACTGCTGTCAATAATGTATTTATATGTCTTTGAATATATTATCATTCATATAAATAAAGCATTTATATAGCACATTCCCATTTATTTTTTAGTAAGCTCAATGCGATTTACATAAAATTTAAGTGAGAATATGTTGTTTGTCAATTTCTTTGTTTCATTCTTGCATTTTGTATTTTCTTCCTGGTTGATAACCGTTTTTGATGGTGATAACATTTTTAAAACCTTTTTTTTCATATCAACGAAACGTATTCAACAGTGTGCGTGTGTATGTGTGATGAATTCATGATGATTTCCAATTAGAATTAAATTCTACAATTTATTTTAAGTAATTTTATGAAATGCAAATATATTATCATGAGAGTTTTCTTTACTATATTGAATTATCTTATCCATGTGGTAAATCCCGAGATGATATTGATACAGATGATAATATGCAGTGTCTTCATAATGGATCCTAAGCTGTTGTCATAAATAGTAATAGAGCTTTTCTTTCATTGGATACTGCTGTCTATAATGTATTTATATGTCTTTGAATATAATATCATCTCGGGATTTACCACATGGATAAGATAATTCAATATAGTAAAGAAAACTCTCATGATAATATATTTGCATTTCATAAAATTACTTAAAATAAGTTGTAGAATTAATTCTAATTGAAAATCATCATGAATTCATCACACATACACACGCACACTGTTGAATACGTTTCGTTAATATGTTTTAAAATGTTATCCTCATTAAAAACGGTTACCAACAAGGAAGAAAATACATAATGCAAGAATGAAACAAAGAAATAGATCAGCAACATATTCTCACTTAAATCATATTGACTTCTCTATTTCCATTCTGTGAAAGGATAGAGAAACAACAGGATATTAAAAATAACAATAAAACACAAGACAAAGACACTTTGAAAAAAAAATGATGGTTCATTATCTACAGTGTCACCATTATGCTAATAATTAAGCAATTACTTGTTTGTTTTGTATTTCGAATAAATGAATTAATTTATTAAATTAGTCAAATATGACATTACGTTATCTCAATATTACAACTTGAGTATTGCATTAAAAAAAAACAATTGTTTGTGTCGCCTGAGTGATATAAATGTCACATGCTAAACTGTGATTCTCGCCATTTTCATAAGCTGATGGTATCCAATGTTCTTAGTTTGGAGGGTAAACGTAATGCATTTCCTCGTAGGTAGCCTCATCTAAAAACCATAAATCCGTCTTTTATGGCCAATTAAGCACAGAGAGCTGGTTTTTGGTAATTTGAGCATTCGGTTGACTTGTGACAACTGCTTAACTTAAAAGAGACGTGTAATATGAGACTCTAAGAACATCTTAATTACCAGGTGAAATAACCTTACTCTAATGTGTTGTACAAGTTGTTTAATGAATGGATGCATTATTGGCAACGTTCGATACACGAGAGTAGCGTCGTGTCACATAGAGAACTATGTCAGATTTTTAGGTGCAAGATGGAATCCGGTCTCTGCAAATGATACCACGGCTCTAACCCAGTATTGAGTCTTGGTTTTTATTATAGATAACCTCTATGGGAATTGTGAAAGAGAAAAGCCTAGGTCTATATTTCAATGGTTGAAAAGTCGTCGTGATCATATACATAGAGTCTGTAAAGCGCAATTCGCAGTGCAGGCTGAAAAAAAAAAATAAGACTAGTCTAACAACGTATTCATAATCGTTTTGGTATCCTTCTTTACGATTTGATGGGCGCAAATAAGTTTGTTTTGTTATCAGTTTAATTGAGTTGTCATAATTCATTGAAATATCAAAAACTATTTACATTTGTTTTAAAACGTTATAGGCCCAGTCCTCAATTAAAATTAAAGCACTTTGTCTCATTAGAGCACTTCATAGTCATTGTACATGTCAATATCTTTGAGTTAATAGACTATTGCTTCTTTAGAAGTTACACATTTTCTATTAAGACGATGTCGCAGTAGAAGCGCTTCATACAACACATGAATAAAATAGAAACAGGTTGGATGCGCTCTACATAAGGAAGACAAAGATAAAAACTGAATGTTGCGGTAAAAACCTTCAGCAGACAGAAACAGTAAAAAATAATAATAAAGAAATAAATAAATGAGGACAACTCTTTTCTTTTTCTCTTAGTGCTGTCCTCACTTATTTATTTCTTTATTATTATTTTTTCTACTATTTTTATTGTTTTGTTTTTATCTTTGTCTTCCTTATGCAGAGCGCATCCAACCTGCTTCTTTTTCATTCATTCATCTTGCGCTACGGCGGCATATTGATACTTTGTATGACTTATGCAACGCAATACAAGATGGAAGCCGCTTTAAAGAATTCAGCGACTCTTGCTCCGTACTTAGAACTGAGTCTAGATATTGATATGATAGCTTATGGCTATGTATATTATATTGATATAGTCAGGCAGGAGAAAATAATTATATTAGATACTTTCTTCAAAAATCGTGATGATGTTGAAAATATTTCGCAATGCGACACCCGTGTAGGCGGGTAATAATAAGACCAGACAACAGTTTATAAATCTATGATCGCTTTTATACCCTACCTTACAGTTGTAATTTACTGAAATATTCAGCAATCATTGGTCTTTTTTTTAAATCATAGATATTTCAAATTTTTCATTCCACCATAGCACTTCAGATTGCAGCTATTGTAACATGCCAAATATTATAATTAAAGGAATACCGAAATTTGAAAGATAAGAAGAAAAAAATAATTTTATATTAATCCTCGAGGGAAAATTTGTCTTTTGGTTTTTCACCATAAGATAAGCCAAGCGTTACCTTAAGTCAATCGCCGCCAGAGTAAGCAATTAGTGTAAATAATCTTGTTCAAGGGCTAACCACAATACCTCCACTGAAGATCGAACTCGAAACATTTCGATCCACAGTCTAATGCCACCGTGACACTAGATGAGTAACATTCTCGTTTGACAATGTCTGGATAAAAGCGTTTAATATAGTAACATAATTTATCGTAAAACTTTACGGTGGTTTAATAAAATCGTTCTTGTCCCCAAAACATATAATAATTGCATATCGGGTGTAGAAAAATAGAATTTATAATCCATCAACGATGTGTATCTTTATTTACAGTATAGTAAATCCACACTTCTGATTTGAGGATTCTAGATCATTGTAATTTGATAGGAATAGGTCTTGTAGAAGGGTTAACAAGAAGGTAGTAAATCTTTTGTTTTAATTTTTTTAATAGGAGACCTTTCTTCTTGGTATTCTTTGACTTACTTTGACTTATCACTGTGTCGCGTCCCAGTTGTCCAAATGCGTCGCTCCGGCTGATTGGGAATATAGTATGATATATTATTATGTACTCGCCAATTTTGTCTGCCTTATTCGAGAGAATTATCACATCAAGAATGATTAAAGGAATAAGAATTAGCTGAGAATTGTGCTCAGCACCAATATGCGCTATCCACATTCCACAATTGATATTCACCTGACTAAAGAAAACTCGTGAGAGATATTCAGTTTACCCATTAAAAAAGGAAGAAATCAGCTCAAGGCTAAAAATCATATATTTGTTAGAGAAGTTC
Organism: Corambe burchi; assembly: GCA_031762895.1. Lineage (NCBI taxonomy): Eukaryota > Metazoa > Mollusca > Gastropoda > Nudibranchia > Onchidorididae > Corambe > Corambe burchi. The sequence goes on from JAUEKR010426604.1 coordinate 4,030, forward strand.
AGTCTGTTAATAAAAAGAGAGAGACAGAGGAAATCAACTATACATAAGCTCCGCTGAAGTCTAAACTATACTTCTTGTAACGGCACTTTTGTTATTTTATCGACTTACAGTAATTCCCTTATTTAAAACCCGTGAGAATGGTCTAATTCATCCTGCAACAAAAGGTCAATCCTCTACCTTCAAACGATTAAATGGAAGTAGATAAAATCAGGACGACGATTTAAGTCTTAGGGCAATGAAAACAAAACTAAGACTGCCCCAAGCAACATTATAAGAGACAAACCATTTACTCTTTCTAATTCCTTAACCAAATCGATGTGATTATCGAGTTTATATCAAGAAACAGCAACAATATTGAAGCTAATTCCCAAATTATGCGTAAGTAGTTACTTTTAAGTAATGATTTTATTTTGCTAACCCGATGTATCAATTAGTTACTATAATACCCTGTCTTTTATGATAACGTTGAGTTTCCTTTTTCTCCGATTTCTATGAGGTCTGTCTTCTTTTGAATTGTGTTGTAATAAACTAAGAAACTATTTTGCTTATCAATTTTTCTACCTTCACTTTCACTTTCTTCAAGACTTGATAATGAAAATTAAAATTGATTAAGATATCGGTACCAATGCTCATTAATATACCGTGGATTATTACTACTAACGTTGAATGCGTCAACCTTTACGTAGGAATAAACACCACCATAATATTAATCATAGTCATTAATCATCATTAATCATAGTCACCATTTAATTTAGTATTATTATCAGCATCTTTAGAGCTAATGATTTCTTACCAATATTTTTTTAGCTCTACCACGATCATTGTAAAATACTTCGATCCAAATTACGATGTATAATCCAGTTGTTATACCCTTAATTGAACTCCTTTCTCTGGCACAAGTTCATACGTACTATTATTTCTATCAAAAACCTTATTAAAGCCGAAAGATTAACAATCAAACTTCTTTATTATACAGTATAAACGTCTTTACAGCTTCTTTCCGAGGAGAGATTGTTACTTCCATTCCTATAGTAATCACAAAGATCAATTCCGATTTGCTTTTCTTTAATTACGTTCGTTCATTTTGGGCGCGTGAGTCCCTGTTTAATGTTTGCGTTGATCGACCATTTCATCCACAATACAATCTTTCAACACAACGACCGTTTGACTAATTTCATCTCTACGATTTCTTCGCCACCAGCCGAAGCCAAACACCTTTTGCAGTACCCTCTGTCAGGGACGGTATTTCATCAGCGTCACCATATTATCCTCAGGCTATTTGGCGACAGTGGTCGAAGCCTCACAACAACAATTGCTTTGAATCAAGAATCATTTGTGGCATTTGATTGGTTGAAACCGTCTCAATTATATGAAAAGATTGATGGTTTAATTATGTTTCAAGCATGATAAAAAGTAGATATGATGCGTTATTATTCTAAAAATTTGACGACTGATAGCGATTGAACACTCTAATCATGTATAAGGACCCATATTTGATGAGACAAGTATATATAATACGTGACATGTCGATTCAAAATATATTCGAATTTATGTCATGCTTAATATGATTTATACTTTTATCATGACCAATTATAATCCTGGCTTGTTAGATCAGCATGAAACAAGACGTAAACTGTTTGGTCGAATATGAAGTTATGTAACTTATTAGCATTGCTTGTAACATGATCAATAATATATCATTTTCCCCTGTGGTTTATTTGATAGATTATTGCTAAAATAAAGCTTAAAAATACTAGTAAAACACACCAATACAAACAAAAAACAAGAGCATGCACACAAATAAAGATTAACAATAACTCACAATATTGGTGTGCCAGAACCATACTCACAATCAATCAATTATGTTATGATACAATCAGATTGAAAATGTTAACAAAAGCATGCTATGTTATGTGCAGTACTTAAGAATGACTCGTAATTGATGCATATCTTATATACGTGGTGCATATTATTATAATCCTATTATTATTGCATTATCCAAAGGACATCGACAAAATCAACTTAAGAAATAATGCATTCCAACATGAATGAAATTGTAACTTTAAAAGAAATGTACAATAACAAGATATATTTGGTTGTTCCAACCCTAATCGCATGCACTCCATAATAATAAACAAGCTTCCCACCCACTCACACATCAATATAACTTAAAAAAAAATATATTTTGAATGTATCCATGTTACATGTTATATTATAGTAAACAGGAAATGAAAATCAAGACATACAACTTACTACATAATCACTAACCATCCTAGACTATAAACATACGATATCAAATAATATCAAAAACAATATTGTGACTCAGTTTACATGCGACATCCGGTCAAATAACATTCCGCGTCCAAACTTCCTGTCCACCTCTTACATCTTTCTCGTCATCATCACCTTCCAAATCCATTTAACAGCAGCTAGTCGAAATGGTCATTCTTTTGTCCTAACCAAAGAGGATTTCTAAAAAGGGCAAGTCTGATTTGGACTGTGGGATTAAGTAGCTAGCCGTCCATTTGTTTTGATAGCCAGAGTGGTCTTGTGGGGGTTCCTAAGCTGGCGAATCACAGAAGAGCAGATTGTGTTTGCTAATGACATTATCGAAGAATGCCCTTGAGCTGGGTTGCCGCGGTTTTTGTTTTTCTTACTCTTCGTATTTGGAGAGGCTTGACAGAATATCCCAGATAATCTACGATTAGGGTTCTACTCAAGCATTGGTAACAGATGAATTGAAGAAGAAGAAGCTAGAGACAGAATTAGGTCTTCTGTTTAACGGATATTCTTTGAGTGTGGACATAATGTGATCGAATAAGCTAGTAACTATGTTGCAAAGTACAAAACAACATGGGGTTATAATTGGTTCGATGTCTTACCATTGCAAAGTAAGCATATTATAGGGACATTAGACGCGGCGGTCGGATAATGTGGTATTAGCATTATATTATTGCTAAGGCTTCATTGCTTTCATAGTCTACTCAGAAGTAACTATACTATAACTATTTTACTGTTATATGGTATATCATCATATGTATTATAATATGTTAATATTCTCCAGATATTTTGAAAGAGAAATTAGAGGAGAATTTATTGCGCAATATGATGCTTAGTTTGCAAAATATACTTAAAATGAATTAAAACAACAATGTCGCCATAGTTCATATGGCCACCTATACTATTATACGGTTGTGTACTATTCTTATTATCTATTGTTGAACTTTTTCGAATTTCTCCCTAATGTCATTTGGAAAGAGTGTGTTCTTTGCGGTTTTACATCACCATGGGATTTTAGGGATCCCAATTATTACCATAGAGTCTTTGAGCTATCTGCCTCTTTCGTTCTCTAAAATGTTTTGATCTCTTCATCTCCGTAGGTATTTAGATAATAATATATCTTTGTTGATTATTTCTACACTAGTTTCCCTATATTTGTCTCTATCTAGCTGTGATGATTCATCGATATTGTTCTTTGTTTTTCACTACATGAGAATATAGATTATATTTATGCAAGCCTCGCAAACATGGATCAATTCAAAATACATTTAAATCGATAGTGCAAGCAAAACAGCGTTTGATATAAATACATCATTATGGCTTAATCATTGTAAAACTTCTTAAACTTCGAGAATAGAAGATACAAAATAATCAAAAAAGGAAAGATTGCATGTGTATAGCGTATGCTTCACTGAAGTGTCAAGACACATTGCATAATATCACTTATTCCACGGACAGGCCTGTGTATTCCAATATCATCTCAACTCTTCGTAGGACATACAGAAGAGTTGACATAAAACGTGTAATTTTAGTTTTCTGGCAATTTTCAACTGCCTATACCTTGGTACTCAAGTCACATAAGTGAAATGTGAAAACTGAAAACTTGTGTAAAGAGGATTTCGCTAAGAACTCCATTTTTCACCACCACTGGTGGGATTTCAACTCATGACCTACTGATCATGAGCTGAACGCCTTGTCGCTCAATAATATAAAATGCAGCATGCACGTTTTGCTTAAACCACTAAAAACAGATTTCTTTAATCTATGGAACATTAACTGCTAATATATCATGCAATCCAAAATCACTCTTGATCCTTTATATCAACAACGACTTGATCCGATGGAATAAGGACGCGTTTACCCCTTTCTAGTTTCCTTCTTAGCCCTAACGCGTAGGATTCTACAAACTCTTGAACAGAGTTGTGTTTTTGGACGGCTTCGGCAATCCGTCGATGGATCTTTACGCTTGAATGTGCCACTTGAAAGTAGTGAACACGGTCAAGCCTACTTTGACGAATTAACGAGGATAGAAACGTCATTAGCTATAGTATGCTCTTTAAGTATTTTGCTTAAGCTAGATAAATTAATGACTGCGAGATCTGGTTGCTTTGCCGACAAAGTATAGTCAAGAAAGAAACAACGCAGCATATGGTTTCAGGGGGGAACGATCGTCTTAATAGAGTTGTTTCCAATTCGGTGACAATGAATAATAAATGATCTTTTAAAAAAGCATAATCTCCTATATCCTGTAAAATTTCCATTACATATTGTGTGGATGGTTGTTTCAGTCTGTAAGTATGCTGTAATTGAAAGTATAATTATCCAATTATATAAATCAGGATCATAGAGATGCTAAAGACATAAAAACAATTACAAAAAGAAATTAAGTGATTAGTGCTAATAGTTTGTTTGTTTATTTCTATATGGCAACATAACTCATAAATTAGGATTGAAACTTGGAATTGATAAGACTGCAATTACCATTCATTGATGTATAATTAATTAAAAGGTTGTTATAAACAACTGAAATGTAACTTGGGACTTCAGCAATCTGCCATTTGTTTTAAATTGTATTTCGCATGGCGCAATGTTACTTTCATAAAATGTAATAATACAATAATATAATGTTATTAACTTTAAAGTTCTCGAGCTATGAAGAACAGCATTAAAAATGTCACAAATCATCAAAATTCTCCTCTCTCTTTTTTCTCTTCCTCTCTCTCTCTCTATCTCTCTCTCTCTCTCTCTCTCTATCTCTCTCTGTTGGATAAGTTTATATATTCAATCAAACGTTACGCTTACCCTATCTTGGGTACCACAATGTTAACGCAAAGTATAATATATTATATTGTTTCGCGAAATTCAAATAAAGAATCATGTTTTTCATGTATTATCCAACATGGGATGAGCTCATTGTAAACAATAATGGTGTTTTCCAGTATTCATAACTCTAGACCAATTATGATTTGTACTAGTATATGTCTTAAATGTGCTGCAATGTATTAATAAAAAGTTTTGAACGAAAGAGTGTAAATCGTGTGTTCAAGCATGTCTTATACACGCCGACTATGGTGACTATGCTGACAATGACTGAGACGATGGTGATGATGATGATGATGATAAATATGATAAAGATGATGGTAATGATGATTAATGATAATCACCATAGAATAATAACTCTAATGCTTCATTCTCTTTGTAGCGATACTGTTCTGTTTGTCCAATAGTACGCATCAGTTAGTCCGAAGAATGATGCGGGTAGACTGCTTATTGGATTACTGTGGTGGAAGTCAATGAACATCATATCCTTAATATAATATTATCGTAACTACCTTTTTACTGCCATCCAGTGGTGCCAGGTTGGCCGATTTTTATCATACTCGTGGCTTGTGAAATGGCTTGGCGAATGGCGGATTTATAAAAGGATCTTAGGGCCGATTATGAATGAGTTTTTAAAAAAAAACTAAACGATAGCCTAGTATATTCTAGCAATCAAGTTGATTATATCCTCTTTTTGTTCTATTAAACCGACTTTCAGGAGCACCTGTTGCAAGAACTGTTTACCAAAGTCAGTATTGAGCAGCCTAAATCAGATACTCCAAAGATGGATGAAAACAATAAAATTATAAATAAATAAATAAAGTGAACATTTATATGGCGCTATTCCATTATTTTTTTTAAATACTCAAAGCGCTTTACAAAGGGGTCTCCGACAAGCCTGTTCATTCCAATACCGTCTCAACTCCTAGTGGAGCATACAGACGAGCTGCCTGAAATGCGTGTCAGTCTAGCGACCTGACAACATCCATCTTAGCCTATGGCCGGATACGCATTACACCTGAGTGGGGTGAGGAAACGTGTGTAAAAACCTTCCCCAAGGATTTAACTATGCACCGCCGATATGCGGATTCGAACCAGTGAGCTCTCGATCACTAGATCAATGCCTTACCACTAGACTACTGCCAGTCTAGTCTAACTGTCGCTCAAAATATACCGTAACTCAAGGAACTGTAACTGGAATTGATAGTCTTCAACTTCAACAGCCTTTGTTACAATTTAAGGAAGTCAGTGTTTTCGTCTTGTCTTGTTGATGAATTTTAAGGTGATATCACCTCGAATCGCCATGTCTTTAAAAAAGAAACACGAGATTAGCACGAAGTAACAATTTGTATGCATATTATACAGTACACTATTGTGGATCATAAGTGTTTTAAATCAAATGGCTGGTATTTTACGAAATTTTGGACAACTGTAGCAGGTGGAGCAGTACAGAGGAGACGGATTTTGGCGCATTTCTGACATAAAGTTGGTTTGATATTTGTAAAGATACCTGGCAACCTAAAATTGATTGACCGACTTGTTAGGGTTATGACACGCCGTGTAGATAATCGGATTCTAAACTATCGCCATATTTATCACCCTTTGTATCGGTTGGGTTTTACGATGATTTTGATTATTTCCCTTTGTTATTATTACGATAATGATTTAATTTTCATTAGGCGTTTGTGTTTACAATAGAGTCAATCACCATCAAATAATATGCCGTCATGCTGTGGGTTTATGATTTATTTTATATTATTATTACACAATGCATTATAACATTAGTTGGGATATCAGAAGCTTCAAGTCATACATACAACATGAGGAAGAAATATTAGCAAATATAAATAGTTTTAGATATCCAAAATGATATGAGAAATATGGGTATTGTATTAATTCATAGTTTTCCCATTGTGGAGGACGACATTCTACATTAAACCTTCACAATGGATTTTATTAGGTCTAGGTGAATCGTTTATTTTATCTTCTTTTGTTGTTGTTTTATTTATTTATTTATTTATTTATTCATTTTTTGGTTTTTTTTTTGTTTTTGTTTTTTTTTTTTGTTAACCAAGGCTGAACCTACAAAAATCCATTCTTCATAATCAATAAATAACTTTGCAAAGCACAGATGTTGACTGCAATTGTCCATGTATTGAATATGGAGAAATTCTATGATTCTGCCAACAAGTTTTGTTTCACAGGTTGATCAAGATTCCCATCTTCTGCGTCTGATTCATGCGAAAAAGACAAAGAAACTAGTTTTTGTTATCAATTTTTCGATCTCTTGTAAAAATAAAGTATTACTTTGATTTAATCTTTTGATCTATGTTACTTTTGAGAATAACCTTTTATCCATCCTAGGCCTTGTATGTTCATATTAGCATTATTTATTTATTGTAATTATTTCAGAAGTACAGTCATCAATTTCATACAAATATCTACTTGGCTGAGTTTACATGAACATTTTTTTTCAAGATAACTCTACTTTTTATCTAGTTCATCGTTACTAAGTATCAATCATAAATAATTAGTTTTCTGCTTTAATTTTACAACAACCTAGAGTACTGGGCTGAGAAAGTATTATTTCTCTATACATTCATGTACATTTTGTGAGAAGATCATTTAATATGCATTCTCTTTTGAGGTAAAAGTTGGATATAATGAATTTTGTAAAAAAAAGAAATATAAACATTCTAATTTACTTGATTTTAATGGTATTAACTAATATTTTGTTAAATTCAATAGAATATAACATGGTAGCATATATTTTAAAAGTATTATAACAATTTAAGGGAAATTATAAACTTTATGATTATTTTTGGATATAATGCATTTTGGAAAATTAAGACTTGATGGATATAATGCGTTTTGTCAAATACTGCATATTAAATTAACTCTCAAAGAAACAAAATGAAAGATAGATTTTTAGAATTTATGTATGTTCACTTGTTTCTATGTTGCCTAATGCTATACATAATAAAAATGTTTATATCTTGGAGTGACCTTGACTTCAAACTTATCATGGTCTACTCATATAAACTTAATTGCATCCAGATCACGCAGTAAACTAGCATTCCTTCAACGCAACATCAGCAATTGCACGAAACGCTTTAAATCTCTTGCATATCAATCTATCATTAGACCAAAACTGGAGCATGCAGTAAGTATTTGGGATCCTCATACCAGAAAAGATATAGATAAAATAGAATCTATCCAACGAAAGGCGGCCCGTTTTGTCACAGGACACCATAAAAGATAGAGTAGTGTTTCAAAGATGCTAGAATCATTGGAATGGCCATCGTTAGAAGAAAGACGCAAAGATCAAAAACTGACAC
>JAUEKR010426714.1:0-12467 GCA_031762895.1 Corambe burchi
AAACTGTCAAACCGCCTTAATGCCCGTTTTTGTTGACAATCCTAAAAATCTGGTATTTATTTTTAATGAAAAAAAAATTTGTCACATATAGGCTTGCTCTGTAGTGGTGGTGATGGAGATGGTAGTGGTGGTTAAGTGAATATCTAATGAAAGTACCTAAGTCAAATAATATTCAATTCTAGCCATAACATAATTCAAAGTAACAGTAGATAATGATTTACTTATTATAATATTATCTTATTAGTTGGAAATTGGTTCAATGCTAATCTTATCATTATCAATATTCATTATCATTGTTAGCGCCTTCATCATCAATATCATCGTCGCTAACATTATTATGATTGATAATTCCTCGTTATCAATCTCATCATCTCCATCTTCCACCTTCATTGTAATCATAATCATCATCATTATAATTAAAATAATCAGTATAATGATTAACATTATCAGCAACATCATCTATCTCTCTCTTTCGGTCCCATTATCTATTTATCTATCTACCTATATTCATATTTGTAGATCCATCCCACTTTCTCTTTCTCTCTTTTTCCTTCTGCATAATATTATATCGTCATTGTGGTTTTCTATATCCGTGATCCCATCGTTATATTTTGATAACCGTTTCTACTCCTCTGTTAACTTTTTTTCTTCTTTTTTTTTTTTTTTTTTTTTGTCAGTTTTTGTTTTGTCTCGTCTTTATTCCTCCCATTCTACCTCTCAACTAATTTCTTTTTTCATGTCTCTTTCTTTATCGTTTTGTTAATTCTATTCTTATTACCTGTGCATCAGATCTAAAATGAAAGAGCTAGTTACCTTACTTACAACCATTCAAGTTCAAATTGCTTAGATGCAACAGGCAATTGAAGCCCACTATGCAAATCACTGCAACACTACGGCACAAACAAAATCCACATGAGAATATTACACATTGTATCGATAAATAAAAGTTAAAATCACTATTTAGATGTGACGATAGCGATTGTTTATAACATTCATATTTTTCTATTGATGTTATACTAGATGGTAAAGAGTTCCGGTCTGCTAAAGTCCAAGGGAAAAAAAAAAGATATAACCCACCATTATAATTCAGACGCAAGTGCCAATCACGCCCTTGAAAAACGTTTTACCTAACCGCCATAATGTATCAAAATAGTGTACATACGTCATAACCCAAGCAATGACGTCATTCTTCCATATCCAATCATAAGAGGAGGCGTAATTGTAAGACAGCTGCTAACAATGCCAATTAATACCTAAATCATTTGACACAGATGTGACTTAGTATAACATGAAGCGAAGAGGTCACTTGATTATGTTTGTTTCTAAATAAATATTACGACAGTTGAGCTGCTAATAATTTCAAGTGGGGGTCAACTTTTAGGTTTTCAGGGTCATGTAGTGCAAAAGAAGTCATTTTTTAATACTTTTTTTTTTGCTTGGAATATTTTTCTCTTAAAACTATTTTTATTTACTTTTCGAATCCTACCAATATGCCCCTGAGATGCTGGTAACTTGAAAAGAAATAATTTTATGGTGTCATGTATCTACGGTATCTAAAAAGATTGATTTACAAAATTTCATTTTTTTTTTTGCTTGTCTCACCAATATACAAGATGCAAACTTGAAAGTTGCCATGTAGATATATGCGCAACGGCATTGTACAGGTACCTGGCAAGTTTTTTTTTTTTATTTTGAAAAAAAAAAGCAAGTATTATATTTTTTGTAAGTTGTTAGTCACCGAAAATTTAAGTTTTTCAGTGTTACTTTCATAAATTTATTTTTAAAAAACCCCGACAGTTATGATATTTTAATGATAAAAGCTAACCAGGTACCTCCATATATACATCGCTAACATATGTAAAAAGAATAGGACTAAATATTGCTGATGGTTACAAAATTATTAGAAATATAAAATTGTTTGATTACTTTTCAAGATGGCGTCGTTTCTATGGTAACCATAACATTTTTTGTAAAAAAAAAATAATTTCATAGATCTTGGTTTTACATTCATATACATGTTGTGTGTGAAGGATTTTGATCTAGGTGCATTATTAACGAATATAGATTTTGTCAGTAAGTAGTTTATCCCCTTAATAGCTAAAACAGCTGACAGAGATCAATTAATAATAGTTAGATTCTACTATATAAAATGAATGGGTCACACGGTTTTGTTCGTCTCTAAGTGAACATTCACATCAAAGGAAGCAAGACAAAAACAAAACAAAAATAAACACATGCTTTAAACTAATTCCAAAAAAATGTGGCTCATTATTGAGATGCGATATTGTATCATCCTATATAATGTTTTTATAATGATGATAATGATACAGTGACAAAAATTAATATAATAATAATAAACAAAAGTATACAATCTCGAGAAAACGGTTTTCGTTTTGAATTTATTTGCTCTTTTGCATGTTTTTTTTTTTCTGCTTGAAACCGATTGCCGTCAGAAGTCCGGCACCCTAATATCAAGCAGTTAGTAAACTAGCTAAACTTGATCTTGTATTAACCACAGTACCTGAACAGAGGATCAAACCGAGAACCCTTTGATTCGCATTCCAATGCTATAATCACTCGACACACTTACTCCTTAACAACATCAGTACAAAAAAAATCAATAGCAAAAACAAAACAAAACAATATGCTTTAGAATACGCGATTGCTAAATAAGTCGTCAAATTAAATCTCCTACTTCATTATAATTATTACACTTGATATTCCCTTACGTTAATGTTTACAGTTTATATTACCATTGGCAATAAAATCACGATCGATTACACAATTACTGGTAATGGGAAATAGATAAACAAGACAAATAGATCCATCAATTAATTACAACAATAACAAAAATTGAATGATCTCCCCAAACACCTCGAACCAGATCCATTAAGCAGGCCACACGCAGCAATGAAAGCTAGTATTGATTGATACGGCTTATAATCGTTAATGGACACCATACACACACACACTCACTTAATTAGTGAAGTGAATCTCTTATGGAAGTAATCAACACAAGTACTCTTCATATTTCTAGCTATATAAGATGATTTATAGTGGCAAGAGTGTTATTGATATCCATTTGTATGGTATATTAGAGTATCTAGCTTGTCTGAAATTAATCAACTGCTGATTTCATCACATATCACCATAATTATAATCATCAAAATCTTAAGCATCATCGTTATTCCCATCATCAACATTCAGCTATAAATATGATGATTAAAAGTGATGATAAATAGTGGTAGAGTGTTATTGATATCCATTTGTATGGCATATTAGAGTATCCAGCTTGCCTATATTTACTCAACTGCTAATTTCATCACTTATAATCATACTTATAACCATCAAAATCATAATCATCATCGCTATTCCCATCATCAACATTCATCATTATCGTCATCACCAGCATCATATTCGTCGTCATAATATTATGTATGTCTTCTTTAACACCGTAATAAACATCAAAATCATCATCATCATAAACATTATCACAGCCAAAGTTTCTATGAAAATATTATCTTCCATGTAGAATGAATTCCTATCTAATGGTTGAAATGATAAATGATGTGCATAAGTATTATTCTCATTGTGTTTTAGTAGAAACAAATAATAATAAATAATTAATAATAATGGATTTATATAGCACCAATATCCATTTACATACTCAATGGCGCTGTACAAAAGTCTACGAGAAAACACTTTTAAACCATCAACGCTAAGTCTTCTGATGACAATAGATTGATTACATGAATATTATTTTATGTATTTATCGATTACATTCCTTGGTCACAACATGAATATTAAAGAAAATAGTAAAACATACTATATTTATCTCCAAATTATGTAAATTGGTCTTTTTTTGTTTTTCATCGAAAACCAAGCCTCACTGGAGTCTAGGATTATCAACATAATCAATTACTGTAAATAACCTTGCTCAAGAGGTTTGAGCCAAATGCAACCTCCGAGGATCGAACTCAATTCAATTCAGTTTATACAGTATATTATAAGGCCGTTTGTCCACATTACAAGATAAACAACATTCATAAAAAATGAATTGAGGACCGAACTCGAAACCATTTGATTTAGCTAGAAGGCCGTCGAAACAACTAACGGTTATGTGAATAGGGGTGTGCTCCTGTACTCGTTGACCCTTAAAAAATTTTAAAGGCTCAACGCGGTAGGTAGAAGGCAAACAGCTATTCAGTTAATTAGATAGTATGACAATAATCATATTTGAATATAGTAATAAATACATATTACTTCATTATACTATGGTATCCTGCTTTTAATACTGAGCATTATATTATAGTCGTCCTGGTGGTCTGGTTTTCCATATGTCATGTAATAAGCCTAAGAGGTGTTAATTAATGAGTCAGAGAGTACAGTCATAATCATAATGTCATTTCTTAGTGATATGATATTTTATATATTATAACCCTTTCTACCTGCTGCGTTGAGTCTTCATAAAGTAAATTCGTTCTATTTCGCGGTTTTATCATTACTATCATTACAGTACATTACATTCATAGTATTGATCTATTTATTTCACATGGATTATACTCGATGATATAGTATATTCACTAATAAACTCATTAGAGAAAATATGAAATTTGCCGGTTATTGAATATAGCTGATTAAAGCCATCATGATATGACAGCTTGATTTTTTTGCTAGGGCATGTAAATAGAGAAAATGAATTTGAGAAATAACTTGTAAGGAAATCAACGAAATGAGAAGCAGAAGAAGGTAATCAACAAAATACACAAAAACCCTTTGTAAATAGACTAGAAAAAAATCCACTATTACTGAATGGATCAGAAAGGCTAACTACAGAGATGAGTGGAGAATCACAAACGCCATGTTTTGCAACAGATCATGTTCTTAGAGATTAAGATAATAATTCTTCAATAATATATCATGTTAATACCATATTCTTCTAGCTCTACGGCGACTATATATTTATAATTGCATAATATGTCAAATAAAATAATTTATTATAAATGTTATATAATATTATCCATTATAATAGCGTAGTATAATAAATTGATGATTCACTACGTGATGAAGCCCCATACTTAATTTCAATATAATTTAACATTATTACTACGCATTACTGTCGTGGTTATTTGCCCTGTTTCTTGCACATGCACAGTAGTAGGCCTACTTTTTAGATTAAACACTGTCACGTCACCAGAGAGTGTTTGTTTACACGCGTTGCTATGGTAGCCAAACCATCACTATGGACACCGAAGTAAACAGAGCCGACGTTGCCTTGGGAAGAGATTATTAGACTTAAGGTTTTCCATCGACCTCCGCAGTCTCCTTTAGTTCTGTCTCTAGTACCACAATCACCATCCCCCACATGATGTTACAGCATCAGTACCAACGTAAACATGGACATCCAACTATGAATTATCATACATTATGCAATGCTAATTATGATTACACAACTATCTCAAATTACCTCGATTTTCTCTATGACATACTCACTTATACACGTTTTCATTTTTCTCTTTCTCTCTCTCTCTCTCTCTCTCTCTCTCTCTCTCTCTCTTTCTTTCCTTCTCTCTCTATCTCTCTCTTTTATATAAAATTCCCTGTTTCTTTCCCTTCTTTTTCTCTCACACTTACTCATATTTGTATTCACACTCTCGCTCTCTTTTCTCTATATACTCTCTCTCTCTCTCTTTCTCTGTTTCTCTTTCGATGCCTCTATGAATATATTACACATTTATTAGTCCCTCGCTCTTTCGCTCTCTCTTCCCCCTCTTTCTTTCTATCTTTATTTCAAAGCAAATTCAAATGTTACTATCATGCTGAAGGTAATCAACTATACAAAGGAAACAAATCAAGCAAACCGAGAAAGAAAAGGCATTTTTTATGAAATGGATGGTTACAAATCGAGAAATGACAAACAATAGCGATAATGACAACAACAGCAACAACAATAGCAACAATAACAACAAAACAATAAAAGAAACAATATAAGATTAATATCACGATAATAAGAGAGAAAGATATATGTCAAAAAGACAACTGATGTGACATCAACTCACTGTGGAGATTATCAGCATAATCTTATCATTACAGATACAGATACAGTATTTGTTGTAGATCAGAATGATAGTCGAATGGCAGGAAATGATTGTTTATCAAAAGTAATTATCTATTTTCGCTCTTGAACGATGCATATAAAACAATTCCACAAGATCTATTAATTATGAGCTTTGTTAGTGTGTCACTTTTTATTATTAACCACAACACTGATAATAAAGCATTCATTAAATTTACACACCACACACATGCATACACGCCTACATGCACACACAGTCTGTGTTGAGGGGTTCAGGGGTCAAAATGTGATAAGGAAAGGATGACGTTAAGAAGATTAGATTAATGAAGAAATGAATGATGAGTGAATTATAGAGACAATGCATTCAATCAAATCTACAGTAGGAAAGATTACGACATGATTTATCGACCACATTCACGTCATAAAAGGCCGATAAATTTATAATTTTTTTTTTTTTTGTACAAGAGTATAATAACCATGCTACGTTCAGCATACACGCAAGCTTGTGTATAGATGTATACACAAAGGTTATTTTACAAAAAAAGTGTATTGAAAAATAAAATAAAAATAAAAATAAAATTTAGTTTAAACTTAAAAATAGTATACAAGTCAAATGAACTCCAAAATGTATTCGCTTGATTGTTACTACAGCATAAATGAATTATATTATTATGTTATCATAATTTGTTTTGTATCTCTCGATAAATGCAATACTAACCCGTCAAAAAGACATTCTTCAAATCCCAAGACTCAATCTTAATAATCGTACACTATTCATATATCTAGGTATATCAATGCGAAATTCCAGTACTAATACTCTTTTACTTTTTATTTCGTATTTGCAAGACTATTCGATTCCGAGGATCTTGGGTTCGACTCCCATTCTAATTGCGATTTTTAAAATTATTTTCTGCTTTTTGCGCTTCTATGATGTCGATTTTGGGGGTTCCTTAATAATTTTCTGTCTCTTAGAATCGGTAAATATAAGTATATTAATTTATGGTTAGATTGTAATTAATCTTACATAATAGTTAATGTAACATCATATTTTCATTCTTTATTAGAAACATAATGATATGAGCAGTTTTTTGTAGGAATTTGTTTAGACAGAGGTCTTTGTCAAAGGCTAAATTTGTATTTAGTGCTCTTCTAAAGCGTTTTATGTCTAATTATTGATGATTCAATTTTTCCTGTTTTAAATTCTTTAACGTCTGTTTTCACCCATTTTCCTTTTAAATCACTTATTGAATACTGTCATGAATACTATTCTGGACTATTCTCCATTATAATTGCGTAAATGTGTATAATTAAAGATTTGTGCTATCATACAAGGCGTTTCTATAGCTAATCATATTTACAGAGTGACTATGACAACCAATATTTACTGTGTATATCTATTTGGTTTTATATTTGATAATAATTTGGGCATCATTCTAATATCCACAAGCACAATATAAAAACAGAAAAAGTAGAGGGTTTTATTTGTGTGTTTTTTTTGTATTATGATTTATGTAGAAGAGTAAACTAAAACGAAATATTTCCATAGCCATTCATTATAAAAGTAGAATATAAATATTATAAGCGAATTCATTTCAGAGGTTCAATTTAACAAAAAACAAAAACATCAGAACATTGCATTCATGAAGATAGTTTTAAATAATAAAGAAAAAAATATGATACAGTGGAACCTCGCTCATTGGAACAGCTGCAGGGATTGGGCAATCTTCACCATTGCTCTTGTTTCACGATTACAGAAGGAAAATATATTACCATTTAATATAATTGATTATCTAGGGTCATATCGAGTGTAGGGATGCAAATTATTGCATCGAAAAATCACTACTTTTCAGGAGAGGGAAAAAACTGATTTTCTCTTCAAGTATAACTGTCCCAAATTTCGTACAAAGTAATTATTTTCCCTTCTGATGCGCCTCAATGCATCAAATTGTGAGTAATTCAAGTAGTTTACGTACAAACACTACTTACAATATTTTTCATCCATAAAGTTTACATGCAAACTATGGTATCTTTAGATACAATAGTTTAGAGTCCAGTTTTTGACTTGTAAACCATTATATCTTGAGTTACAATAGTTTTGCATGCATATTACCATTCGTCTTTTACATGTCCCTATGTGTAACTATTAAGCCTGTGATTGAACCAAAGAGGAATCCCTCAGTACCACTAGTACAAAAACCCCATGTCATGTACCTGTAAACCATGTATCCCGATTATCGAGGGTGCCTAAATGCAGAGGTTCCACTGTAATCATAAAACTGAATATAATAAGGGATCGTGAATGGGGAGGGAATTGGGCGACACGTACTCGATATCTAACCTGCAGGGTTCGCACTATCCGGCTCAAAGCGGTACCATCTTCCGCCTCTTCATTACTAGAGTCCCGGTTCTCTATCCGAACTATTTCCGAGCAAGTATCGTCCTCGTTCCCTGCCGTCCGGACCGACGGTTGTGGCGATAAGCCTCCATTTTCCAGTTCGTCCTCCACGCACGGTTTGTCCGTTAGATGGTCCTTCGACTGGCTGGAGCTAGCCATGAGTGGTCAATTATTGACCAACGTGACGTCAACTCATGATAGTAGTCCTGTTAGAAAGATCAAAAGAAAAAAGGGATGTGATTATGATCATCATTATTGCAAAATCAATACGGTGTAAATTATTAGTATTCATAAATAATTAGGTTGTGTGTGTATGAGTGTTAGTGTGTTTGTGTTTGTGTCTGAATGTGTGAGTGTGAAAGTATGTTTGAGTGTGTATCAGTGTGTGTGAGCCTGTTTGTCCATGTTTGTGTATTACAACCATAAATAATATGCAACTTGAGTTTATTACTGGATAGCATATCTTGACTGTATAATTAGCTGGTAATTCTCTTTCTAGTATTACATCATTGACATAATAGAAGTATCCATGGATGAAAGTGCAGTCCTTACAAAACTGGTTATTACCAATCGAGTGAGGAAAGTAATGATGGACTTTGAGAAATCTTACTATTAGCTAGAGGAAGTA
Organism: Corambe burchi; assembly: GCA_031762895.1. Classification (NCBI taxonomy): domain Eukaryota; kingdom Metazoa; phylum Mollusca; class Gastropoda; order Nudibranchia; family Onchidorididae; genus Corambe; species Corambe burchi. The sequence goes on from JAUEKR010426714.1 coordinate 9,100, forward strand.
GAACCGAGTGCCCTTTGCAGCGGTCTTAAGTTATACTGTACTATAATAATGTACAATCCTTTTCTTTTTTCATAACTAGAGTGCTGTTTAAGCATATGCGATGAGATGTTAGTTAAACTAATGCGCACTGTAGTTTTATTATTTACAAAAATAAGAATTCCATATTACACAATATGTAATTCCAAAATCATTAGTTAGCTAATATAGCTTAATTGATGTCTTGAATTGTTAATATAATAACGACAACTGAAACAGTCGATATGTAATAAAATGTTATGAACAATTTAAAACCAAACACATAAGCAAAATAAAATCTAACAAACAAACAAAAAACCTTAACTTATTGTGTAAAAAGGATTAATATGAGTCAAACATTAATAGTTCATGGTACACTTAAAACCGATCTAGAAAAACAAAGAAACAAGCTAACAAAACAAAACTTAGCAAGCAAGAACATATTAACATTTTGTATACTAGAAATAATAATATATGGTATAATAATGCTAACTTTGTATAATATAGCATGCTCATGACTGATGTAGAATATCAAAGAAAGGAAAAGAAAAACAAAACAAAACAAACACAAAAATAGATATAAACGAGGAAATAAAACAAAAATAAATATAGTAAAAAGAAAATAACAACATTAAAAACAAACAGGTCAGAAGCAAGTTTTCAGCCTTTCCTTGGCATAAAAAAAACATCGTTTTATTTCTGACAGACTACAAGGCGAGTCATAATTCGCTTTCTACACTAAGTTTACTTTTGATTTAAATTCAAAATTACATTTTCATGAACTTCCTACGACTTGTTGAACACTAGAGCGAATATTAAATATGTGCATTTTTCTTCTCGTCTCTCTCTCTTTCTCTCGTTCTATCCGTCTATCTATCTGTTGGTCTGTCTGTCTGTCTGTCTGTCTCTATCTCTCTCTGTCTCTCTCTCTCTCTTTATTTCTTTCTTTTATCTCTCGCGCTTCCTCTCTCTCCGTAACTGCTTTTCTTCACATTTGACACTAGAAACTGAACTCCCATTAAAAACATAACGCATTTAAAAGGGGAGATAATTAAGTAGATAAGTTAAGCAATCGATATCACTTTAATTATGTGATAATAAACAAAAATCCTATTTACACACCCTAAGTCCTATTACGAATGTTTGGATCGTTGCTATGGCAACCTGATACACAAATCTAATTGTTGATGTCGTACTAAGTGGAATTTTAATGGATGCGGAGAGAAAATACATGAGTAATCCAAGTTTAAGTTTATAAGTGCGCACACGGTGAAATTTAGCCAAATGTAAACATTCGGTGTTGATTACTTGTTCGTATGTTAAAAGTGCATTTTATTATTTTGAGGGCTATATTATGTTATATGTTATTGACTAATACAAAGTATCAATATACCACTGTAAGCATTTTTATAGTTCATATCTTCTTCTAGAGCTGTCCTCTCTCTCTCTCTTTTTTTTGTCCATTTATCTGTCTGCTGACGAAGGTTCATACCGAAACGTTCAGTTTTCGTCTTGGTCTTCTTAATGCAGAGCGCATCCAATCCGTTTCTATTATATTCATGTTAGTAATTAATGACTTTATGATGTTAAAAAGACATTGAATTAACAATAATTAACATGTTACCTACCGATTTTAAGTCGTGTGAATGTGATTCAACCTAATAAAATATATAACCTCGGGGACATTATTTGTTCGTATGTCAAACGTACATCATATTGCTATGTAGATGGACCATAAAGTTCATAAATTAGTATATCAAATATGGAAGTCGTGACTTAAAAGAAGAAGAAAAAATAACAACAATACTTAATATATAATCTAAAGTTTATAGCAGCGAAAATGCTTCAATATTTCGAAAAATATATTATATAATAAAAAGGTGAAAATATAATGTGTTCGCATATTATGAGTACACAATAAGCAGGTGGTCTATTTTGGTTGTGTAAGTTTTTAAATATTGAAGTAAAGACGTCAAAGAAACAAATTTAAAATCGTCAAAAGAAGGTTAATTTTATTATCTAAAATGAAATTCCGCGTTAAATCTAATGATTAAAAATCCTACAACAAAAGCATAGCGCTAATTGATTTGTGCATTGCCCAGCGACTGAAATCGAATTAATGAATTAAAAAACAAATGCTTACAAATGCAAGACGCTTCTTGACATTAAAGCTAAGATTGTGGTTTAGCAACCTGTCTCAGTAATCGCAATTATATGGAGTACGGCCATGTTTGCATCACAGTCAGACGGCAGATACCGAAGAGCGATCACCGCTTCACATAGACCTTAGTGCGACTCAAATACCTTCCGGTACACCTTCGGATGAACTTAAACCGGGTTAAAATCGAGCCTTCGGGCCGAAACCTAAGGAGTCTTGTGTGCAGAAAAAGGCGGGATAAATCTTCATACAATAATTTGTAGAATACTGCATGCTTAGTCTAGTCATTTTTAGACGCACTCAGGGAATCTAACAAAACACACAAAAAAAAAATCAAACAAAAAACAACTAGAATTGTTGCTATCAATGATCTGCCAACTAATGTAATGGTATATAACAATAATATTATGATGACAAAAATATAATAATAAATGTGATGACAACATCATCCTACGTGGTTGTGACACTGTGATGGATTGATTAATAACTTCTAAGAGAAAAGTAGTAGTTAAGTGATTCTGACTAAATTAATGACGTTGTGCAATGCTAGTTGCCTTGGCAGCATCCTAACTGTAATAACAAAGCATGATTACAGAATTGAATAGTGATAACACAATTTTAAATGAAAACTAAGCTAGATTTTTTTAAAAATCAAAACCACAAAAAAAAATGTGAATAAGAAAAGAGATTATTTGATGAGTGCGGGAATCATATGATATTATACAGTAGAACATGAAAGTAACGTACTCGAGAAATGGCGTAAACTCGGATATAACGTAAGTATTTTGAATCCCCATTTCCCCCTTATTTAAGTCAATGCATTTAGCACGAAAGTAGCGTATATCATATTGTACGAGGTCAAATTGGAAAATGTGGAAGTTTTTTTTTTCACCCAGTCTTCTATTTGGGACTATCTGTGTTTCATGTTAACAATATTATTCGTCATAAAATAGTTGATAAAAACAAAAAAAACACATACCCAACACAGCACAAAACAAAACTTCAGGACTTTTCTTGGCCGCTAGAGATCGGCATAATTTGTCAGGAATGGGTGATATTACAGTAACAGTAATAGTGTATACAATGGAAGTAGCCGATAGAAACGTATTCTAATACAAACTTGAAGCAGCTGAATAGCTATAATAACTATTTAACGACCCTGGAGATAACGTAAGGTTAGAGTGAGTCTTATCAA
>JAUEKR010426825.1:0-27603 GCA_031762895.1 Corambe burchi
CGCCTGCACCTTATTTGGCGGCTGGTCTTGGTGCGATTGCCGGAGCCGGGGGGTCGAGTGCGGGCGCCAGTGATGGTGCAGGTACTGCTGTGCATAACATTGTCAGTGGTCTTCTTGGTGCAGGCCCAGTGATAGGCAAAAATCTATCTGTAGCGATCTATGGTGGGGATGGAAATCTTCTTGGATCGGGAGATGTTGTTGATGGTCGCTATAGTGTTGATATTGGTTCATATTCAGGAGTGATTATCGCGAAGCTGATCGATGGTAATGGGAATGACCCAGACTATGTCGACGAAGAGAGCGGTTTAGAGGTTGATCTTTCGATGAATCTCTTGGCGGTGAGTACGGTTGCTGGAGCTTTTACGACGGTAAACATTACACCGATCTCGACGCTTGTTGCGGAACTTGTGGGTATCACAGTTCCCACCGGTTCAGAGCAGGAGGAAAAAGGGGGCATCTCTGTTGGTTCAGCTGTGCTCAGTGATGCAACGGTGGTCACACAGGCGAACGAGAATGTGGGAGAAGCCTTAGGTTTAGGAGGCGATCCTACAAAGCTTGATATTGATTTTTCTGTGGATGAGACAGGCAAAATCGATGATAGTGTCAACGCTATGGGAGCAGTATTGGCGTCTTGGTCCGGCAAAGATGCAGAAGATAGCATGCGTGCGACGATCGACTCGTACAAAGCTAAATTTGAGAGTTATGAAAGCACGAGTGACACGGTAAAAATTGGTAAGCCCGTTGATGCAACAGCAGCGAACGAAATCGTCGCAGATCTTGTGAATTTTGCGCAGGAACGAGACGCAATACAAGAAATAAAGAAAGCTCATTCAGAAAATGGGCCACACGTTGTTCGGGTGTCAGATAATCATGAAGCCAGTCTTGCGGGTATCCATTCAACCGTTGTGTATTCAATCGAATTTTCCGAGGCACTAAATCCTGACGGACTAAATGCAAGCGATATCAAATGGTACGATGACAATGGTGGTGTTGTCACTTTGACAGACTGGAATGTGTCATCTGCAACCATAGATGACGGTTTCACATGGCAGGTGAGTGTTTCGCCAAATGACTCAACGATATCCACGAGTGTCTTTGGTGCTCTAAGACTGGGTATTGCAGACGATGCTGTGGTGGGTGCATCTTCCAAAGCTGGCAATGTAGGGTTCATACAAACGACTTCTTCAGCACAGCAATATGACACCGCTCCCCCCCAAAGTCCTCAGATTGGACTCACAGATCCAAACGACCTTGACAAGACGCACCTCGAAGCGACCGCAACGGACGGGATTGTCCGTGTTGTAACGGAGCCAGGATCATTCGTAACTGTTACGTTTACAAATAACGAAAGTGGATCTATTTACGAGCAAGCGGATATTGAGACTGCGACGGGTGAAATTGATATTGTCTTAGACAATGCTGCGATTTTGCGGCTAGGTGATGGCAAAATTCTTGTTGAAGTTCAAGTTAAGGACGGCGTTGGAAATGCAGTTACAACAACCAAAAATCTCGATGGAACGGATCTCACTTTTAATCTTGATGGATTGAACCCGGCTATCACTGTGAGTGCTGTTGAAGCCGACGGTTTAATAAGTGCAAATGAAGCACAGAGTGGAGTAATCACAGCGGTGTCCGAAGAGGGATCCAATATCGAAGTAATTTTTATCGGCACAAACGGACAAACTGCACAAAAGTCGATTATTGCGAACGGCTTTGCGCAGACGATCGCACTCAGCCAAGACGACGTTGAAAAAATTGGAGACGGTCAGGTCAGCGTTCAGGTTACTGCAACAGACGTCGCTGGAAACACAAACGTTATTCCAGCCGTAGCTGGTCCTAGTTTCACTCTTGATACACTTGTCCCCCAACTTTCAGTTTCTTTGATTGGATCTGACACTGCGCTGACGCATGCGGAAGCGACCACAAGCGGCGGTGTTGTAAGTGTGACAGCCGAAGCCGGTTCGGACGTTATCATTACGTTTAACAATGGTGGTTTGGCGTCAGTCACGAAAGAAATCACTGGGACAGGTACGGCCCAAACTGTTGTGTTGACGGCAAAGGATTTAGCATCACTTGGAGATGGCGAAATCGAGGTATCAGCGACCGCTACAGATCCTGCGGGCAACACAGAAACCTTGGTAAGTTCGACCGCTCTAACGTTCACGCTCGATGGGGTTGTGAAACCAGCCGCCGTTTCGCTCATATCTTCGAACACGAATTTGAACTTGAGTGCGGCAACCGCTTCTGAAGGTGTAATCAGCGTTTCGTCTGAAGTACATTCAAAGTTAACCATCGATTTTGTTGGTCAGTTGGCAACCGTCCAGAAAGTCATTTCGGATTCGGCTGGAACGGAACTTGTTAGCCTTACGGCTGACGAAGTCAGCGAGCTGGGTGATGGGCCTGTTCAGGTCAATATTCTAGAAGAGGATTTAGCTGGAAATGCTGGTCGTTTCACTTCGAGTGCCCTTTTCAATTTGTTCTCGAAAGATCCAGTGGTCTCTGTTGAGATTGTTGATGGAAACGACATAAAAACACTTGCAGAATCTAGTGCGACTTCTGGAATCGTTGAGGTTTCTTCTAACGCTGGGGTGAATTTACAGGTGACTTTCGCGAGAGGTGATCAAAAGATCAGTAAAACTCTGATCGCTGACGGCACCGGTCAACAGGTTGTTCTCTCACAAGAAGAAGTTGAATTGCTGGGAGATGGAGAGGTTTCGGTAAATGTTATTGCTAGCGATTCCGCCAATAACACCACTGAGGCATTTACTACCTTCACTCTTGATTTGACACCTGTGGATGTGTCGGTTCAATTGGTTGCCCCTGATTCTCAAGTTAAATCTCTTCTCGCCGCCACGGCTGCTGATGGGGTTCTATCAATTCAATCAGAAGAAAATGCGGTAATAACAGCGTCATTTTCCATCAATGGCGGTGCACCTGTCATTAAGGAATTTACGAGCGCAGGGACGGTTACACCAGTAGTATTGACTGCGGAAGAAGTGCAAACGCTCGGCGACGGAGTAGTTGATGTTTTGATACAAGCTTACGATGCAGCAGGAAACTTGAGCAAAACAAGTGTTGACAGTCTGTTTACAATTGATCTTGTAGCTCCAGAAGTCACAATTACTGCTGAGATTTCTAACGACCAAGAAGATGGTTCGTCGGGACATGGTATTATAAATTCTGGCGAAACGGCAGTAGTTACTTTTGCATTTACTGAAGCACCCCAGAGTTTTGATTTGTCATCGACTTTTGTTTCTGTTTCCGGTGGAAATCTAACGTCACTAGGCGGCCCTGGTCAAAACGAGAGCGGTGAAACAGTATATACCGCAGTTTTCACTCCAGACGAAAACCTTCAACAGGTGGCTCAAATCGCAATTGTGCCAAACAGCATCAGTGATGCAGTTGGTAACGTCAATGTAAATGGGGCGACTCTTCCAAGCGATATTCAGATTGATACAGCTTTGGAAGATGCACCTACGGTAATAATTGAATCTGATGTTTCTGAACTCGGAATTGGTGGTGAAGCCGTTGTTTCATTTGTTTTCTCTGAAGCTGTGAGCGGCTTTGAAGTGACAGATGTAATCGTTACGGGAGGTGTACTTGGAGACTTGAGTGAACCGTCAGTTGATGGTGAAGGAAAACAAACCTACACAACCACATTTACGCCATCTGAGGGGAGCACAATTTCAGGTGCGATCACTGTGAAGGCAGGCAGCTTCTTTGGTTCAACTTCAAACGTAGCTGGTGCGGGATCTTCTCTTGGCAGTCCAATTGCGATTGATACGGTTGAACCGACGGTCACAATTACCACTAGCAAATCATCGTTGATTGCTGAAGAAAGTGCCGAAATTACATTCACTTTTTCAGAAGAAGTTACTGGGTTTTCCAACGCCGATATCAGTGTTGAAGGTGGCGTTTTGTCAATTGTTCAAGCATCTGAGTTTGATGCGCGTGTTTTCAATGCGACGTTCGTACCCAACCAAGATAGCACTGATGACGGACAAGTGACGCTTCAAGCATTTGGATATTCTGATAATTTCGACAATCAGAACAGTGGAACCACGTCCCTTTCGGTTCCGCTTACTATTGACACTGTTTTGCCAACAGTCGGTGTAGAACTCGTTGATCCCTCCAGCACTGTGCTGAATGCCGCTGATCTGATATCAAGCATCATAAGTGTCACTGCAGAGAGTGGATCAGAAATTGAATTGGTTTTGTCTGGATCTCAGACAGTCTCTAAATTTGCGACTGTGACAGGTTCATCCATTGAATTCTCACTGGATGAAACGGACGTCACTACACTTGGTGACACTGCCATCACTGTCACTGCGCATGTCAGAAATTCGGCAGGAAATACAAACTCCGTAACACAGCCGGAATTGTTTACGATCGATACAGTGGGACCAAAAATTACTTCGGTTTCATTGGGATGGGGGGATGTCCTATCAGGTACCGACATTGAATCAGATTCTATTGTTACGGTTACCACAATGGGTCTAGAAGACGGTCAAACAGTGAACTTCCAGGTAAATGGCGAATCCTACACTGGGGAAGTTCTGAATAATAGCACTTCAATTGCAATACCTTCTGTTGATGCCGAAATCTCAACACGCGGTTTGACATCGTTACGTGAATTCAGTGAAGTCAATTTCACAGTTGTTACGACCGATGTTGCTGGCAACACATCCGCCGTTTATTCAGGCGATTTCGAAGTAAAAGCAACGATCGAGGACCCACTGATTTCACTTGTAGGATCTTCAGTAAAGTCGGCTGATAATGCGGTGACCTCCACTGGAGTTGTAACGGTAACGGCAGAGGTCGGAACTCTGTTGTCCGTCGTGTTTACGCCGCTCGGCGATGGGTCCGGTAGAAGTTCGCTCACCAAGGAAATGAGTGTTGAAAGTGCATCGACCAATGTTTCTCTTAGTGCTGCCGACATCGCGCAACTCGGTGATGGCGAGATATCGGTGACAGCAACAGTCTCTGATGTATACGGAAACACGTCAACAACCGTGCAAAGTGTAAACTTTACACTCGATACCTCTGTCCCAGTTATCGAAATCAACCCTGTTGCGATGGACAATTTTGTTGATGCGACAGAAGGTTTGGCTGACATTCTTGTAAGTGGTTCTGCTAGTTCAGGAAATGGTCAGATAGTTGATGTTACATGGGGTAGCATTGATAAACAAGCTATTGTCAACTTTGATGGCACATGGTCTGTCACTTTTGGTCTCGCTGAAATTCCCGAAGATGGGCCGTCGACTATTTTGGCCCGTTCTAGTGATGTTGCAGGTAATACCGGTGAAGCAACACATTTGGTTTCTGTTGATACAGGGGTGCCTGAAGTTGAAAGCGTTATTATCTCGGCAGGTCATTATGGCATTGGGGACAGCATTGAGGTAACGATCACCGCGAAAGGTTCGGAAGCTGGATTGGAAATTGTTGAGGCAATTTTCAACGGTCGAACTCTTGAAAATGTCACGGATATTGGAAACGGACTTTATCGCGGCACCTATACAGTGCAAGGCGGTGATGCAGATATTGTATCTAGCGCAATTGCCACGAACATAACAATTAGTGATGGCATTAATGAATCTGTTTATTCGCAGTCAGTTTCATTGTCTGCAGATTCAAGCATCTCGACTTCTGCTCTGAGCGCGACAGTTTCGCTTACATACGATGACTCAGACACATCTGATAGTTTGACAGGTGATGAAATAGCAACGGTGCAGTTTGTCTTTAACAGAGCTCCAGTCTCATTTGACATCACGGAAGCTTACGTTGATGTTCTTGGTGGATCACTTAGTGAACTAAGTGGACCCTCTGTAGATCAGGACGGAAATACAGTTTATACTGCAAAATATACACCAGTGCAGGATGATATTGCAGAAGCGAGCGTTTCGGTTAAATCGAATAGTTATACCGATCTTGCAGGAAACAAAGGCCTGTTCGCTGTTTCTAATGTTGTTTCTGTTGATACACGGCTTCCCGATCTGACACCGCCAGAAATTAAGGAAGTCACATTTAGTTGGGGTGATGTATTCAACTCCTCTGCACAAACATACGGTGGGCAAGCAACAATCAGAACAGCAGGTGCAGAAAATGGACAAGTTGTAGTCCTTTCAATTGACTCTGAAAATATTGAAGGAAAGGTTGAAGAAAATGTTGCAATCATCGATATCTCTTCAACAAATTTGGCAAGTGTCGAAGAGCCTAGTTTTTCCTATACCGTCAACGTAAGTGATGCGTCTCGGAATCCTGCTACTGAATTCAGTGGAAACGTTAACGTCGACTTGACTGCTGAAATTACGGATGTGGCATTAAGTTGGTTGAATGCTGACAATGTGCTAAACTTCGAAGCGACTTTAGAAGATGGCATGGTAACCGTTACGACCAATGGTATCGAGGATGGTCAGGAAATTACAGTTAACCTTGGCGATCAAGAGTTGACAGGTGTTGTGGCCTCCAATTCCGCTAAAATTGTAGTAACGTCTGATACATTATCAAGTTTTGTTCATGCGGGTGTCGTTTCATGTAGTGCCAGTGTGTCTGATGCCGCTGGCAATGAGGTCGAGTATTCAGGACCGATTTTTGAAGTTGATAAGTCGATTTTTGTTACTCAATTTGACTCCGCACTTGGCGAAATATCGGTGAATGGAAATTCATTCGTCGATTTTGTGGTTAGTTTCAATCAGTCGTTGAGTGTGACAGGTGCAAATCTAACAGCCGGAATTTCTGCGAACGGCACTCAAGTCCGTGCTTCTTATGTGACTGGTTCTGGATCAAACCAATTAGTTTTCCGAATTGAAGCGGCAGAGTTTGATGTGGTGGATAATGGATCAGCCTTTGAGTTGGTGGATATTTCTGTAGGGGTCGAGACAAATGTAACGCCCTTGAGTTCAGACGCACCAGAACTTGAATCAATTGAGTTTGTTTCTGCGTTTCAAACGAGCGATGTAACACTCGATACTACTCAGCCATCAGCAGGTGTTCTGTCACTAACTGATTATGACGATTTGGGTGCACTTAATTCTGATTATGTTTCAACAGACAATGCATTTGATTTAGCGTTGACTGGGAACGATACACTTTCAGTTGTGACATTTGAAACTTCTCAAGTTGGAACAGAGTGGTCAGATGCACCAACCGCAAGCCAGTCGGTTTCTGCAGATGGCACGTATTTTTATCGTGCACGTGTGGAATTAAATTCTACAACGGTTTATTCGAATGTCATAAGTGTAACAGTTGATACAGGAGCGCCGACACCTGGAAACGTAGTTTTCAATGATTTTGATGATACTGGTATTGCCGCTGATGATGGATTATCGACAGACGCAGAATTTACTCTTGCTATGGATGCTATCGAGGCTACCGACACAGCCACATTCCAAGTGCGCAGTCGATCAGACTCGAGCTCTGATTGGTCTGATTGGACAGACACAGACCAATCGCAATCAAATTTGGTAGACGGAGAGTACGAATATCGTGCTATTATTAGTGATCTAGCTGGAAATGAAGCGACGACAGGTGTCTCAGCCATTACGGTAGATACGACTCCAGAAGCGTTGCCAAATGCTGTCTTAATCAACAATCAAGAAAACGGAGCTGTTATTAATCCAACGATTAGTGCTCCAAACAATGGTAACGGCGCTCGTATTGAATATCGTATCCAAAAAGATGAAGGCGAATTCAGCCAATGGTCTTCAACATATAATCAACCTGCATCAGATGGATCTGAAGATGGAGCGTATCTAGTTGAAATACGGCACGTCGACGAAGCGGGTAATGAGAGTGCATCACAGGCAATTAACTTCACTCTACAAGCTCAGTCACCTGAGTTATTGAAAATAGAAACTAGTAGTATTGAGTTGGGATCTGGCCAGCGAGCGACGGTTACGTTTGGGTTTAGTAGCGGTGTTACACTGAGTGCCTCTGATGTTACGATTACAGGAGGTACGTTGCTTGATACCGGTGGTGTTAGCACGTTGTCAGCGATTGAGGGGACCTCAAATACGCAATGGCAAGCAGTTGTGACGCAGACTGGCGCAGGGGATGAGATCGGGATTACAGTAGAGGATACGTATGTCGGCCTTTCAGGCGTGTCAGGGGTCGGTGGTAGCCTTATCACTCCGATAACGGTTGACGTTTCCTCACCAAGTGTAGATTTGAGCAGTGATGCTGGTTCTCTCGGCATATCGGGAGGGTTTTTGGAAACAGCAACCATAACTTTTGATTTTTCAGAAGAGGTGGTTTACTTCGATATCACGGATGACTTTGTGACCGTCACAGGGGGCACATTGTCAAATCTTATTCAGGATGGAACTGATACGACACTTTACAGTGCCACATTTACGCCGTCCATTGACTTTACAGGGACGGGCCGTGTCACAGTTCATGCTGGTAGCTACACTGATAGTGTAGGGAACGCAGGTCTTTCGGCTTCGTTAGTATCTGATATTAGTATTAATACGGTTGCGCCGGAGCCGACTATTTTGACTGTTGAGTTTGATGCTGATGGTGATGTGATTACGGCAGATCATGTCACAGAAGGTCTCTCAGTGGTTGTGACCACCAGTGCGGTTGAAGATGGACAATCTGTTGATGTAACTTTGAATGGGGTAATTTTTTCAGGAACAGTTGCGTCCGGTGTCGCGACAATTTCGATCCCAGGCTCTAGCTTGTCAGGTCTTTCAGATGGCGCCAACTATGAGGCTACGGTAGATACGTCAAATGCAGCGGGTGCTTCTGCACAATCTTACGTTTCAGGCATGCTTTTGGTTTCCAGTACCCGACCAGAAACTGCAGCCACAAATCCAGTAGCAGCCGCGGATGCAAACTCTGACGGGATTAGAGAAGATGTTATAACGCTTCGCTTCAGTGAAGAAGTAGATGTCTCGAAGATCACACTTGATGCGATTGGTGGGGTAGGACGTTTTGGTGTGAATGCATTGCTGGAAGCAGTTGATGCGAGCGCAGGCTACGCTTCCAAATTTAAGCTTTATCCTGATGTTGCTGATACAGCGCGTAGTTATACCATTGGTGAAGCCATTGTGTTTAGTGCAAGCGCTGTCGTTGATCGTCATGGAAACCAAGCTGGTGGAAGTATAGTATTTGAAACAACAGCATTCGCAGATGCTGCTCCAATTGTAGGAACACCTACACTAAATGTGACGGAAGCAGCGAGGGTTGTCTTAACAGAACAGATGCTTTCTGTGAGTGATGATTCAAGCTATACGACAATTCTTGTTTCTTCAGTATCGCATGGACATTTTGAGCGCTTATCCTTTGCAATTACACCAAATGCGTCAGGGGCAATTGAATTCACTTTGGCCGAAGTGCGTGCTGGCGAGATTTCCTTTGTTCATGATGGAACAGAACTTGCGCCTTCCTTCAAAATTTCTGCGCAGGATGGATCAAACGCAGCGTCAGGACCTGTCAATGCAGTTGTGTCATTCACAAAAACAACAGAGGATACTCCAAGTGTTGGTACAGTAAGTCAGGTTGAGGTGCCAGAGGGTGGCTCGGTTGTCCTACGCTCAACAAATTTCGCAATTACCGATGATAGTGCAGATGAGGATGTGAACATCATTCTCTCTACGATCAATAGAGATGTAGTGGTTCAACGAAATGGTGTTGAAGTGACACCAGATGAGTTTTCTTTAATTCAACTGACCTTGTCTGAGGTCAAGGAAGGGTCGATCAGCATAGCGCATAATGGGAACGAAGAGATTATAGGTGATTTGTTTACGTTCATCGTAAAAGATGAACATAACAATGAAACATCCTCAGTATCTTTGGGTGGGACACTGATCACTTCAGACGATCCAACGCCATTGACGCAGTCAGAGATTGTGATTTTGGAAGGCGAGGTGAAGATACTTACACAAGCAGACCTTGGAATAGGTAGCGATCCAGATACCACACCTGATGCTGTTCATCTTGCCCTAAGTAATATAATGAAGGGATCAATCCTAATTGACAATGTCAAAGCGACGACAGACGTAGTTCGTTTCACTCTTCAAGATGTTTTGGACAACAAAGTGAAGTTTGAACATGATGGACACGAGGATGCGCCTGCATTCATGGTGCAAGTGATCTCTCCAAGCGACGATAACACAACTTACGAAATAGTTAATGAACAAACACCAAACTTCAACTTCTCAAACGTTAACGATAGTCCAACGGGCGTTGTCTCCATAGCTGGTACTATTTCGCAAGGCGAATCTTTACAAGCCCATGTTGGGGGAATTGTGGACCCTGATGGGACAAATGGAATTAACTATTCGTATCAATGGAGCAGAATCACTAGTATTGGAACTGAGATAACAATCGATGGAGCAAATTCTAGTACGTACACAATTGTTGCGGATGATGTAGATTATAAGTTGCTCGTTTCAGTGACGTATCAGGATGAAAAGTCATTTGATAACACGATAAGTAGTTCTCAAACGGCTACGGTTACTGCTACGAACTCTGCGCCTACCGAAATTAGTGAAGACTTACCATTGGTAAGTGTGATTGCTGATGGGGATGGTACAGTCCAACAAGGTGCAACTTTGACCGTCTCCACAGACAACTTGTTTGATGCCAACGGTACTAGTGGTAGTACTTTTACATATCAATGGCAGTCTGATGGGGAAAATATTGTTGGCGCAACAAATTCGACCTACTCATTGTCAGATGAAGATGTCGGTGCGCAAATTTCGGTTGTGGTCGAGTATGCTGACGACGGTGGCACAGTGGAAAGCGTATCTGGTTCAGCAATGAGTGTTGTGCAGAATGTGAATGATGCACCTACGTTGTCCGCGATTGACAGGGTTGACGTAGAAGAAGGCTCTTCCGTCACAATTGATGTGCTTCAGTATGCTACTGATTTAGACAATGACAATTTGAGTATAACATCGGCATCAGTTGTTGTAGGAGAAGGAGAGGTGTCGATTGATGAAACAAATAATCTAATTTATACACCCTCGGTTGATTTTTCAGGTGACGCAATGGTAATGTTCAGTGTTTTTGACGGAAATGGTGAACAGGTTGATGGTAGTGTTTTGGTTAATGTAATTGGCGTCAATGATGCGCCTGTGGCATCTCCCATCGAAGTTGAAACCCAAGAAGATACGAGTATCACAATCACACTCGCCGAAAGTGTTGTTGATGTTGATGGAGATTCTCTCACGTACACGGTTCTAACCCAACCCATTCACGGAACTGTGGAGATCAATTCAGACGGAATTGCAACATACACACCGCAAGGTAATTTTAATGGCATCGATACCTTTGAGTACTCAGCGAGTGATTCGAACGGAGGCTCAAGTAGTTCAACTGTAACGGTTGATATAGCTGCCGTGAATGATGCGCCCAAATTTGATAATCCTACCATTGTTCTGGCAGGTGCAGGAGACGAACTTGGACGTGACCGAGTAACTTTATCAAATTCTGAATTAAGAATCGCAGATGTTGAAGATGGTGTAGCACGCCCAGAAAACTTGGTGATCAAAGTTGTTGCAGTTTCGGATGCTGAAGTGCTCGTTAATGGTAGTTACGCAACTTCGTTCACTCTGGTTGAACTAAACGCGGGTAATGTTGAAATAAGGTCATTGAGTGCAGTTGAAACTCCGTCATTGACAATAAGCGCTACAGATTCAGGCAATTTAATGGCGATTAGTAATGTTCACGTAACCTTTGATACTCCCGAAGTTGACGATGTTCCAGAATTTAAAAATCCCAAAATTGTGGTAACTGAAGGCGCAGTAACGGCCGTCACAAACACGATGCTTGGGATCGTTGATCTAGACTCCGATGCATCAAATGTAAGTGTGAATGTGATATCTGTTAAACATGGTTATTTTGCGCTTTCTTCCGATGTGAACGAGACAATCCAATCGTTTACCCTAGAAAACCTTAACTTAGGGCAAGTGCGCTTTGTGCACGATGGTAGTGAAAATACTCCGAGTACTCAGCTCTCACTCAACAACACAGGAAGACTTCCTGGACAAGTATTTGACATTGATTTATCGATGACAAATGTCAACGATGCTCCAGAGATTGGAGAGGCTCGAATAGAAATTTCGCAAGGTCAGGCAGTTACTTTGACTGCATCTCATCTTGCGATAACAGATGTGGACTCGTCTTCTGGTGAAATAGTTGTAAATGTTGTGAGCAGCGAGCGTGTTGATGTAGAGCGCTTGATCGAAGGTGAATGGATCCCTGTGAATCCACTTTCCTTTACATTGCCCGAAGTTGAGACAGGTGCCATTCGATTAGTGCACGATGGTTCAGAGTATGAACCTAGTTTTGTATTTACCGTCTCTAACCCAGATGGCCAGGTGAGTCACAGTCGAGGTGCAGTCTTTGAATTTAACAGTATTGCCAATGATATCCCAGTCATTTCGAACTCAAGTTTGGTAATTTCTGAAGGAGGTTCGTTAGAGCTGTCGGAAATCGCAAACGCAATTGTCGATTCTGACTCAATTGATGAAGACCTTTTTGTCCGGTTCCATAATGTAACTGCCGGTAACCTAAAAGCATCCGTTAATTCTGTTTGGGAAGAACTGGCTGAAAATACAGAGGTTTCATACACAAGTCTGTTGGCTGGTGAAGTACGGTTCATGCACGACGGATCTGAAACTGCGCCGACTTTGTCTGTGTCTGCAAGAGATGACAGTGGTGAATGGACGAGGGTCGTTGACGTAGAAATGCAGTTTAATGCGGACGTTGATGACGCTCCGGTTATCGAACACGCGACGCTTGTATTGTCAGAAGGTGAAACACGAACCATTACAGCGGTTGATTTGGGTGTGAGAGATGTAGATTCGAGCCCTGAAGATATCGTGGTTCGCGTAGTAGATGTTCAGCGAGGGTCGTTCACAAATTCTGAAAACCCAGGGACAAGCATTACAGAATTTACGCTTCAACAGCTAAATTCGAACTTAATTAGGTTCGCTCATGATGGAAGCGAATTGCCGCCGAGTTTCGGTATTCGCGTGAGGGATGCTTCCAACAGTTTTGGATCGGTGTTTGAGCCAAATATCGCATTTGAAGCCAATCAAGATGATGCTCCAATTGTAGGTATGCCACAGTTTGCAATTGTTGAGGGTGGTAAAACTATTGTAACCAAAGCAAATATTGCAATTCGTGACGACAGTCCATCTTCAGAAGTTGAAATAGTCGCATCTGGAATAACGCACGGTGGTTTCTACCTGCAAGTGAATGGTGTAGGTACTCTCGTGCAGACATTTACGCTTGCTGATGTGGAAGCAGGACGAGTGTCGTTTATTCATGATGGTAGCGAGAATGCACCTACCTTCAGCTTCTCCGTTTCGGATGCAGCAAATGGCTCTTCAGATACGATTGCTGCATTGATTGAGTTCAACTCAAGTCTCGATGATGCTCCAATTATCGTAGATCCTACCTTGCATATTTCGGAGGGTCAGGTTCTTGTTCTAAGCAAAAATATGTTGGGAGTTATCGATGTTGATTCTTCTGACCAAGAAATCACAATCACGATTAGTGAGTTAGAGTATGCAACTGTTGAGAAAAATCTGGGCGACAGTACATCTCCAAATTGGAATGTAAGTCAGGAATTTACCCTAGCAGATGTTGCCGCTGGTTCAGTGCGAATTATACATGATGGGAGTGAAAATGCACCGCTTCTGAAGTTTAATGCTAAGAGTACTGGACCCGATAATGTAAAAAATACGAGTGCTGATGTTGCCGTAGATGTGGCCTTTACTGCAAATGTCGATGACGCGCCGATTTTGACGGAGGTCAGACTCGTCGTTAATGATCAACTTTCACTCAGAACCCAACTGAATGTTAGTGATTTTACAATAACTGACATCGACAGTGACGTAGTTGGAGCGACGGCGGACTTGGTCTATAAAGTAGACGCAATTGCTCATGCTACGATAGAGAATAGCGATAATCCAGGGGAAAAAATTTATGAATTCTCGCATTCTGCTCTAAGCGCTGGACAAGTGTCGATTGTACGGGTGTCGGGGGCTCCTGAGCCGGTTATGAGTTTTGCGGTTCGCAATTCGGGGAGTGACTATACTACACAATCTGTCTCTGCCATAATTCAATTTACGGCGCAGCCACTTCTTGTGCTTGAGCCACAGCAAATCACGATCAATGAAGGTGATCTCCTCGTTATCACTGAAAGTGTACTTGGAGTGACAACAAGCGACTCGGAGACAAATGTTGTCTTTACCGTTAAAGATGTGGTTGGCGGCACGTTTGAGCGCAATTTTTCTACTTCGGAACAATCAGAGGATTGGAAAGTTGTTTCGAGCTTTACTCTCGCCGAAGTTCAGAATGCAGACGTAAGATTCACGCACGACGGTAGCGAACTTTCACCTTCATTTAAGATTAACGTAAGTGACACATTCAATGCTGAGACTTCGTTTGTTGAGTGGCCTGTGCAGTTTGATAATAATCAAGACGATCCTGCAACGATCGGTAGTCCCACCATCGAAATAACAGAAGGGGAAGAACTAAGGCTTTCTGAAGAAATACTATTTATCTCTGACGATGGTGGCAGCGAAGATCAATTGATTTACATCACGAGAATACAAGACTTGGAGATAATAAATGATATCAATTCGTCTGATCCTATTGCATTGACGGATACTGATGGAAACAATGCATTCTCAATTGCAGACTTGCGTAGTGGTAACATCATTTTGGTGTCTCGTGATGCCAGCGATGTAGGGAAAGTTCTTGATCTTGAATTGACTACAAATGGGGTTGCGTCATCTGTCAAATTTGTAATCACTCCGATTAATGATGATCCGAATTTAGGTGACCACGCTGTTACAATTAAGGAAGATACTTCAATTTTGATTGATGTGCTTTCCAACGTTGTAGATGTTGATGGCTACGCAATGACGATTGCTTCTGCACAGGCCAGCAATGGTACAGTTTCCATAACTTCAGATGGTCAGTTGAACTATGCTCCAAACCTCAACTTTAATGGTGCTGACTCTATTGTTTATTCGGTGAATGATGGAAACGGTGGCACGGCGACTGCAGCAGTGCAAGTTACGATCGACGCAGTAGACGATATTCCTCTTGTAACTGAGACGCCCACAATGGTGGTGGCACAAGACCAAACGGTTACTGTCCAACAGTCCCATATCGGCCAACTTGTTGATGTTGACTCTTCAGATTTATCAGAAATAGTCATTAATGTGAGTGCAGTCACGGGCGGAAGATTTGAAAGTTCTGTGAACCCACCTGAGGAGCGGTTGACTTTCACTTTACAAGAGGTCATCGATCAAACGATCGTATTCGTCGCGAGTGGTACGGAAAAACCAACATATTCAGTACAGGCTGAGACTCCATCCGGGGAAAGCAATGGAGATCCAGTACCAGCTGAAATTGCATTCGATGGTGCTCCAATTATTCAACCAAAGCAATTCGTGATAAATGAAGACGCAAGTTACGTTATAACATCCGAAGATTTGAGAATTAGTGATGGTGATACAACTACATTAAGTGAATTGACGGTGACCGTTTCTAATATCTCGGGGGGGCAATTTGAACATATCGATGCACCGGCTGTTGGCGTTTTGACATTTGACGCACAATCTGTTGCTGATGGTAAAATCATCTTTGTTTCAGTTGGGCACGCAGCGCCGGCATTTGATATCTCTGTCAGTGATGGAGTGAATTCAAGTTCTACAGTTTCTGCAGAAGTAGAATTTGTTCCAACGCCAATTATTCTTTTTGGTGACGGTTCTGGTGATGGTGGTGTTGCCGGAAAATATAGATACGACTACGGTGGTTCTGGTGGTGCTGGTGGTGGTGGTGATGACATACTTTCGGGATCTCTTAGTGGCGACGTAATATTTGGTGATGGCTCTGGCGGTGGTGGAGGAATATCCCGCATGGTCGGCCGTGACGGTGTAGGTGGTGCCGCTGGTGGCGGAGATGATATCATTAATTCGAGTGACGGTGATGATATTATCTTCGGTGACGGTTTTGCTGGAAACAGTGCTAGAACTTCTAATCAGCAAGGTGGCTATGGCGGCGGCGGCGGCGGTGCGCGCAATGCTCTTGGGGGAATTGGAGCAGGTGCTGGCGGTAATAAGGACGCAACCGCCGCTGGTGGGAGGAATACGATTGGTGATCGCACAGATAGCCCCGGTACTGGAAAGAGGAACTCAGGTGGAGGTGGCCTCGGTGTCCGCGACGCTGACGGCTTGGAGGCTGTTGTTCAAGAGAGCATTGAAACTGATCTCTATGACAAAATCCGAAACGATGTTCTTCAAGGTGAGGGAGCAGATGGTCGTGTGTTCTCACAAGCCATGGGTACAGGTTCAGATACTATTGATGCAGGTGCTGGTGACGATATCATTCTTGCTGGTGGTGGGAACGACGTCATAACGGGCGGTCAAGGAAATGACATAATATGGAGCAACGCTGGAAGCGATGTTTACGTATACAACTTAGGAGATACCGGTGAAGACATCTATCGCGATTTTGATCTAACGCAAGATATGATTGATGTAAGCGCTTTATTTAACGTGAGCCCATCGGTAATCTATGACAATCTGACTGCCTATTGCAATTTTACTCGGGTTGGAAACGTTGTCACGGTGGATCTTGATCCCTCAGGAACTTCGAACTTCGATGGTGCCTATCGCGTTGTTATGGAGAACGCTGCGCCACAATTGTTGTCGCTGTCAGATCTTACAAACTCAGTTGTGTTAAGTAGTGAGCCATATTTCTGGAGCTTGGCGTTTAATATTGGAGTAGGACGGTCGATTCTAAGTGCAGAAGGTGTCCAATTAGCTCCTCTGCCGCGTGTTTTAGCCGAAGAAGCTGTTACATTCACGGCATCAAACGTCTCGAATGGGAGCTTCCAAAAGTTAAGTAACCTCACAGATGAAACATCTTGGATGAATGTGACAAGTTTCACATTGGCAGAATTGCAGTCAAATTCGATTGCGTTCAATGCAAGTGATGGATCGGTGACCCCAGGCTTCAAACTCACTGCAGAGGTTGGAACGAATCGTGGATCTGCCCATTCGGCGGTAGTACGCTTTGACTCCGACTTGGATAATGCGCCTGAAATTGTGGGAGATGTAACCCTGATAATCACCGAAGGCGCAGCAACAGTACTTTCTCGAGAAAATTTGGATATTAGGGATGTGGATTCAAATGCCGATGCGTTGAATGTATCTATAGAATCTATGTCGGCTGGACAGATTGAGAAATCAACAACAGTTGATGGTGTAGTCGAGTGGACAAAAACGACGGATTTCACAATGAGTGATTTGGATTCTGGGTCTGTTCGATTTGTCCACGACGGCAGCGACGCCACTCCTAGTTTGACTGTGAGGATCACTGATGGAACAACGACGATTACAAGTATCGCAGCTAGTGTTGTGTTTATTGGGGTGGATGACGCACCGATTGTTAATACAGCAAGGTTGACAGTAAGTGAGAATGAAACGCAAGTTTTAAGCAAAGATGTTTTCGATATAGAAGACTTGGATACCAACGATGCTGACATCAACTTGACAATTTTGACATCAGTTGGTGGTCACTTTGAAGCAACGAACGCGCCTGGAGTAAGAGCTACGCAGTTCAGTTATCAAGATGTGTCGGATGGTAATATCATATATGTACATGATGGACAGGCTGCAGAACCTAAGTTTTCCTTTAGTGTTTCGGCAGGTAGTTATTTCTCAAGAGCTGCGGGTTTTGTTGCTGTAGATTATGCTGAGAACCAAATGAGTGTCGTTAATTCTGTTGGCTTTGGCGTGAACAATGGCGGCTCAGTGACGCTTTCGTTGAATGAATTTAACATTCAAGATGCGGACGATGTGCCCCAAAGCGTTATGATTGCGGTCTCGCAAGTGCGTCACGGCAAGTTTGTAAAAACTGAGTTGGGAACAGAGACAGAGGTTTCTAATTTTACGCTCGCAAGTGTTGCAAATGGTCTGATTAAATTTGAACATGATGGTTCAAATTTCCTTCCAACATTCAAAGTTCAAGTGAAGGATGATGAACCAGGAAGCGCTTATAGTGCTGCTATTGATGCACTTGTTACATTGAATGGGGTGAGTAGAGTAGTCGAACAGACCATTTATGCGACCCAGTTGGCTGACTCAGAAGCAGGTGCTGCAATTCATATGACTGAAGATATGATCGGGATTGAGCACTTTAGAACTTACAACACGCTATTTGCAACTAATGCGGACTTTGGGGGAAATATTTGGAATTCAGTGCTTGAAACCAATGATCTTAACATTTTGAGCGATGCTGATGTTTACGCGAGCGGGGGTATGCGTTTGGAGTATCCCAAGTACATTCACAACCACAGCATTGGGATGTCAATCGTCTTAGATGGGGATGGAAATGATAATCCTATCATATTCGATCTCAATCTCGCGATTTCACAGGGAGAGCGTGTTACTGTCGGACGTAATAACATTGTTGCTGCTGATGCAGATGATATTCCTGACAATGTAGTGTTCAGAGCATCAAATGTGAGTGCTGGACAGTTCGAATTGTCTCACGACCAAGGTAACTCAATTGAACTGTTCACTCTCTCCGATGTGATGGGGGGACGCGTTCAATTTGTTCATGATGGTTCAAGCGATGCACCTGAATTTTCTATACAGGTGAGGGATGACAGCGAGAACGCAATTTTCGGTGCACTAACGTCAGCAAATATCTTGTTTGATGCCGCTGCTGATGATGCTCCGGAAGTTTCAGTTTCGCTAGGTAGCTTCGATCCCAATTTTAGTGACATAGACACATCACCAGAAGAGGTTACCGTTTTGGTAGTGGGTCACTACGGTGGAACATTCCAATGGCGGGATGGGACGATCGCGAAAGAATTTACTTTGAACGATTACTACACGCGAGCCGTACGGTTTGCAAACGAAAGTGGGAGCTTAAGCGCAAGTGTTGATGTCGTGCTTACTGATGGAACCAATTCCGTAGATCAACGTTTGTATTTGGGAGGCGAATCATCAGAAAGTGGCGATGTAGGAATTCAGTTTGACGTAGATATCGTTCAAGGTGAGAAAGTCGTGGTGGACTTGAGCAACTTTGAGATAAGAGGTTTGGATACGTCTATTTTGATGCGCGGGTCACTTGAGGGATATGTACCGCAACGAGCAAAAATTGAAGTATCAGATGTGCTTAACGCGCAATTTGAGGACCTTAGTGGAACTGTATTATTTGAGTTTACTCTTGCAGATATTATCGGTGGTCGTGTCGTGTTTAATGCTGATGACTCGGGAGAGCGACCAATCGTGAAATTGACGGCTACCGGAGAGGCTGGATTAGTATTACCAGAACGAACCTCGGTCGTGAGCCTAAACTCAATTGGTGCTGATGTACCTATAATCAAGTCGTCCGCTTTTTTCTTAACTAAGAACGGAACCGATACAGTAACCAGTGAGATGGTTGATATCAGTTATCCTGATGGCGTTGGATCTGACATCATCGTTCAAGTTAGTCAGGTGGCAGGTCTATATTTCCAAAGTTCGAACGATCCGGGTGTAAGTGTCACTGAGTTTACCTTGGCTGATATCACAGCTGGACTGGTGGAGATGGTACATACTGGTGATCTCGGTCTGTTCCCGACATTTGACTTAAGAGTGAAGAACGGAACAGATGGATTCTATACTGAATATCACAGTGCCTATGTAAACTTGATTGTTGAAACGGAAAATAAGACTGCAACAGTCATAAGTGATCCAGCATTTTCTGTCGATGAAGGCGAAACAGTAATTCTTTCTGCGACCGAGTTAGGTATTTCTGGTCCTGATACGCACCCAAGGGAAATTTTTATCTCCGTCGCAGCAGTGAGCAACGGGCGTTTAGAAGTCAATGGAGTTGAGACCATCTCTTTCTCACTAGAGCAATTGCTCGGTGGTCAAGTAAGTTTCATCCACGATGGGTCGGAAGCTGCACCGAGCTTACAGCTTGTGATTGAGGATGGCGATCCAATAGACGTTGTGGTTGAATTTGATCCAAACGTTGATGACATTCCAGTACTTTCACAAAATCCTGTGTTGGTTGTTTCTTCAACATCCAATGAGGTTGCTGTAACCAGTGAGGCCGTTGGTATGCCAACAGATGTCGACTCAGGCAATATCTCTATTTATGTTCATGTATCAAATGTAACAGGTGGACATTTTGAACTTTCAACAAGTAAGGGAGTTTCTGCTACGACATTCTCGATGCAAGAAGTAAATAATGGTCTCGTGAATTTTGTGATTACAGGCGGAGACGTGGGATATAGTGTTGCAGTGTCAAACGGAACTGGCCAATCAGAATTAGTGAATGCACACGTTTTGGTGAATGCGAGCGGAAATGACGCACCAGTTGTGTTTGAACCTGAGTTTGTATTGGAAGAGAGCGAGCGCATCTTGGTTTCTCAAGATATGCTCAGTGTATATGATGTCGATTCTAAATACGCTGATGTTATTGTATCTGTGATTTCGATATCGGATGGGTCTTTTGAGAGCAATGTTGCCAATACCACAGTAACACAGTTTACTTTGGAGCAGGTCAATTCTGGAGAAATTGAATTTGTTTCAACCAGTTCGACAGCACCCATCGTCGAAATTGCGGTTTCAGACGAGGCAATCGCAAGCTCTGTTACTTATTCAATTAGTTTCGACTTCGCTGCGCATGGTCGTCTAATTTATGGAGACAGTTCTGGTAATGGCGGAACGAGAGAAAGGACTGGTGTTAATGGAGGTAACGGCGGAGGTGGTGCGGACACCTTAGTTGGAACCATTCAGAATGATGTCATCTTCGGAGATGGCTCTGGAGGTGGCGGATCAAGAGGGAATTATACATCCGACCCAGACGGTGTCGGAGGATCAGGGGGATCTGGTAATGACGAAATAAGCGCGGGTGCCGGAGACGATATCATTTTTGGGGATGGTTTCGATGGGCATTCACACGATATTCCTGGTAACGCCGGTGGGTATGGTGGTGGAAGTGCCGCAAATACTTTAGCTCGCTGGGAATATGACATTGAAGCTGTTGGTAATCCAAGTGGTGGGGATAAACATGGTAGTGAAGACATGGTTGTTGAAATTTTGCCATCGTCTGAGTACCTGACATACTTGCGTGATATCACACAAGCAGATGGTGCTAATCCACTGTTGTTTCAGCAAAATATGGGTAATGGTGCGGACACTTTGCGTGGTGAACAAGGAAACGATTTCATTATGGCTGGTGGAGGTGATGATATCCTCATCGGTGGAGAGGGGAATGATGTGCTTTGGGGTGGAGAAGGGGCAGATATATTTCTTTATGAAGCTGGAGATCTTGGTAATGATGTGATTAAAGACTTCAACTTTACCGATGGCGACAAAATTGACATCAGTGATCTCATTTCAATCGGCGAGAATGATGCGATAAGCGACTATGTTCGTGTCAATTATTTTGGTGCTGGTGAAAGTGTATTCATTCAAATTGAAACCGATGGAAATGGAAACTTTGTATCCCCCGATGTGTCAATAGAACTTGAGGATTTAGGTCTTGGAACATTATCAAGTGATGCACTGTTGGACGAGGAAGAAACATATATCGTCGTCACATAAGTGTCGCATACTTAATTGAGCGTGCATTTAGTACGCTCAATATTCTCGAGTGTCTCTCAAATGATGTGCACATGGTTGGCATAATTTTGCCAACGAGTGAAGTGTCGGTTTTGCCAAGTGCAGAGAGGTGGTCGCGGAAATTCGGACCATTTGTTAAGGAGGATAGCGTGACAAAGGAAGTGATCCGAAATGAAGAAACGAAAGACCCATTCGCCTGAGTTCAAGTCCAAAGTTGCGCTTGAAGCGATCCGTGAGGAGATGACTTTGACGGAATTGTCTAAGAAATATGGTGTCCATCCGACGCAGATCGGGACGTGGAAGTGCGCTGCGATAGAGAATATTTCGACGGCATTTACGCGCCGTGGTGCGGTCGCAGAACAGGTGAGTGCCGCGGATGTGGATAAGCTGCATTCGAGGATTGGCCAGCTTGTTGTGGAACGGGATTTTTTAGCACAAGCCTCGCATCAGTTGCTCGGAACGCGAGGCAAAAAATGGTGAGCCAGGATCATACGCTGTGCGTTTGCCGCCAGTGCGCACTTCTGACACTGACACGATCCAATCTGTATTATGAGCCGAAGGGCGAGACTGCTGAGAACCTGAGGTTTATGGAAATCATCGACAAGCAGTTCCTGGAAACGCCGTGGTATGGGTCGCGTCTGGTGGCGCGCTTTATGCAACGCAATCACCACAAATGCGGGCGGCATCGTGTGCGCCGCCTGATGCGGCTTATGCATTTAGTCCCGATCTATCAGGAACCTAACACCAGCAAGAAGCCCCCGCAGCATAAAATCTGGCCCAACCTGCTGCGTACCATGGTGATTGATCGCCCGAACCAGGTTTGGTACGCGGATACCACCTACATTCCGATGCGGCGTGGGCTCCTTTATCTCGTCGCCATCATGGATTGGCACAGCCGCAAGGTTTTGTCATGGCGTCTGTCCAATAGCACGGGCACGGACTTCTGCGTGGAGGCATTGAAAGAGGCCATTGCCAACCACGGCACACCGGGAATCTTCAACAGCGACCAGGGCAGTCAGTTCACCAGCGGTGCCTGGATCGACGTGCTGGCGGATGCAAAGATCAAGATCAGCATGGATGGCAAGGGTGCATGGCGTGACAACCGTATGATCGAAAGGCTGTGGCGGTCACTGAAATACGAATGCGGCTATCTGAATGCCTTTGAAACAGGGGCACAGGCGCGAGCTGGCATCGGAAAGTGGTAGCCCTTACTATACCGCATTCGACGCGCGGTATATTGACCCTAGACGAGGCCTATGACAGAAAAACTGAAACGAGAAGAATAGCAGCCTAAATGAACACCATGATCCATCTTAAGCTGACTGCAAACTGGTCGAAAATCTAGGACCGACTCTCAGTCAATTTGGTCTTGGTATACAGTTAAAGTGTAGATCGTATGAAAAACATGACAATTGAAACACCTGTCGTCCTAAACGCGACCGAATTAGTGGCACAGGGATATGTTTCTACCTTGACACATTCGATTTATTTGCTTGCAAAAGAGATCGATGAGCAGACCGATATTGAAACTCTGTACGCAAGTACTCCGTTTTTGCAAAGACCTTTGAATTTTGAAGAGTTGAAATTTTCAATTATTGATAACGGATTCAAAATTGCGACAAAAAAATTCAGTCATCGCCTGCTCAAGCAAACACCTACTTGTATAGAGTTTGCCAATGGCTCAAGCTTGGTCGTGCTCGAGGCAAATAGTTTATATTACAAAATCGTAAATACAGAAGATCGAAATAGACAAGCGCACGTCAGCGTTGGAGATATCAACAGTCTTCATCCCAAGAGACTTCACATACTCAGTTTCACGACAGACACGATCCAAAGTAAGTTTAATATTTCGAAGAGAAAAAGCCACTGGTTTTGGGGGCAAATATTTTTGAAACGTATACGCGTTTTTGAAATTATCCTTGCTTCATTCTTTGCGAACCTAATTGCAGTTTCTGTCTCACTGTTTGCTCTCCAAGTTTACGACAGGGTTTTACCAGGGCAATCTGAAGCCACACTTTGGGTGTTGGTGATTGGAGCAATGATTGGGATCTTGTTTGAATCTCTTCTGAGGATATCACGAAGTAAACTCGTTGATAAAATTGGCAAAGAGGCTGAACTCGAGATCACGAAGCGCCTCATGCACAAATTTCTTGGCTTAAGGTTTGATCGTCAACCGGGGTCACCCAGTGAATTGGTTCACATGATGAGAGAATTTTCGTCTGTGCGAGAATTCTTTAGTACGGCTTCGATTGGAGTGGTCGCAGATATTCCATTTGTCGTGATTTTTCTATTTTTGATTTATACGATTGCAGGACCTGTTGTGTGGGTGATTATAATTGGCGCAATTCTAACGGTTATTCCTAGTCTGTTCTTTCAGCCAAAGATGGCACAACTATCCAAGGAAACAATGGGTGGTATGTCGGCTGGTTCCCGAATTTTAACAGAGGCCGCTTACAACTTTGAAGCAATAAAACTTAGTCAAGCACACACCCGCTTTCAAAGACTTTGGGAAGAAATAACTCTTCTGAACACAGTCAAAACGACTGATCAAAGAATACTCTCCTCGTATTCAACTTACTGGGCGAGTGGCATGCAACAGCTAACCTATGTCTTCGCTGTGGTATGCGGCGTTTACATGGTATTTGATGGTCAATTTACATTAGGTTCAATTATTGCGGTGAGTATTTTGTCGACCAGAACCTTATCACCGATTACTCAATTGTCGGGTTTAATAGCTCGATGGCAAAACATGTCCGCAGCATTGGGTGCGCTTGAATCAATTGTGAACTCTGAACAAGAATACGATGGAAGTCGAACTTATCTGCGACGGCATAAATTGCGTGGTGATATTCAGTTGAACAACGTTCAGTTGGCCTATCCAAATGCTGAACACGCAGCAGCGCAAGTGGATAAGTTGAATATTTCCGCGAATGAGAGGGTTGTTATCTTGGGAGAGAACGGATCTGGAAAATCCACTCTCTTGAGGGCGTTGTCTGGATTGCATGCACCAAATCAAGGGGAAATATTGCTTGATGGACTGGATCATAGACAAATACACCCTCAAGATGTGAGGAATTGCGTTGGGCTACTGCCGCAAGAAGTCCGCCTTTTTAAAGGGACAATTCGAGAAAATTTAGTCTTTGGACAAAATCACACTTCTGACGACCATTTGTTGAAAGCATTGAGTTTTTCAGGTCTAATGGACTTTGTGAAACATCAACCTAAAGGTCTCGACCTAGCAATTATGGATGGAGGGGCCGGCCTATCAGTGGGTCAGCGTCAAAGCATTGGGCTCGCCCGAATTTTTATTCAAGATCCGCAGATAGTTTTGCTGGATGAACCGACAGCATCATTGGATCGAAAGTTGGAAGCCGAAATAATAGTTAGGTTGAACGATTGGCTCAAACAAAAGACTGTGGTGATTGCCACACATAGAATGCTAATTCTTGATATTGCAACACGCATTCTTGTAATGCGAAATGGGCGTATTTTGATGGACGGTCCAAAGCAGAAAGTCTTGGATCAACTCTCTGGTGGAAGGAAGGATCAATGAAATCTTTGCTTCAATTAGCTTTAGGAAAGAATGAGATTTCGAGAGAAAATGTAGGAACAACAAGTGGCCGTTCAACAATATATCTGATTGTCTTTGCACTAATTTCATTTTTCATCTGGGCATCACGCGCACCTTTGGATGAAATCGTGAGAGGCTCAGGAAAAGTCGTGCCAACGACGAGTACTCAAATTTTGCAGAACTTGGAAGGTGGAATTGTAAAAACGATTCACATATCTGAGGGTGATACTGTTGATGCGGGAGAGGTTATAGCTCAATTAGATCAAACTCAATTTAAAAGCATTTTTGATCAACTTGAGACTCAAAGAGAGTTGCTCGAACTCAAATTGATGCTATTACAAGCTGAAAACAATTTGGAAGAAGTGGGAGAGTTTCTAACGGAAAGATCTTCCAGAAATTCCCTGTTAATGCAATCCGAAATTCAATTGTATAGCGCTCGCAAGAAGGAGCTCGAAGCTACCTTGAAATCTCTCGAGCGAACTTTAACGCTTAAATCTCGTGAAGCCGATATACTTCGGCCCATGGTCAAAGAGAAGGCCGTTCCAGAAATAGATATCCTTCGATTGGAACAAGAAATTGCAGACATAGAAGGAAAGATTTCATCGACACTTGCTGATTTTGAAACACGTCGAGCACAGGAGTATTCTGAAGCTCTCTCTCAATTGCGCGAAGTTCAACAGCAGATCAATGTTAGACGAGATCAGTTAGATCGAACAGAAGTCAAGACACCTGTCAAGGGAATAGTAAACAAAGTGCTATCGACAACAATTGGTGGCGTTGTGGCCCCTGGCGAAGCACTTGTCGAAATTCTTCCGTTGGGGGATGATTTACATATTGAGGGGCGCGTTGATCCGCGTGATATTGGATTTGTCTATGTAGGCATGCCTGCACGGGTTAAGTTAACCGCATTTGACTACTCAATTTACGGTGTTCTGGCGGGGAAAGTTGTAACCGTTGGCGCCGACACCATCCGTGATGAAGAAAATCAAAATCTTCCGCCGTACTATGAAATACTGGTGTCGGTTGAGACCACAACTTTAGCCGGGCCGTCCGGAGAGGTTGTCATCAGGCCCGGAATGCAGGCGGAAGTTGAGTTGCAGTCAGGTCGAAAGACGGTGTTGGAGTATTTGGTCAAACCACTGTTCAAGGCTACGACGGCATTTACGGAGCGATAGATTAGAGAATGGATTTCAGATTGTTGAGGACTCATTTCGATCCTAAAATTATTGTTCTTAAATTAGCCGGTGTAAACACATGAACATTGGTGAGACATTTGTCAGAGTTGTTTTTCATCTCCTTTCAGCGGCTGGACTCGGGTGTTTAGCGGTTGGTTCAATGTTCACTCATGATATTCCATCATGGCTATTTATTGCACCAATGATAGGTGTAATTTTTAATTCAACTGCTGCTCATAGGGCGATTTACATTTTAGCCTATTTCTGTTCTTCGAGTGTGTTTTTTATATCGCCTGTTGGAGAAATAGAGGTTAGTTTTCTTGTTATTGCCTTTCTTGTCTCGGCTTCAATTGCAATGTTTTATCTTGGAATTACCACTACATCATTTTTGTTGATTATTGTCGATATCATTCCAGGTCCAGCCTCGCTTGCTGCAATATTCTTTCCAAATTTGGGTTATGGATCTATTGGGTTATTTCTGTTTTTTACATTCATTTTGGAAAGGGGTTTTAGATCAGAAATACGAATTTTGTTGCTGTTCCTCGTCACAAGTGTTTCCATATTTCTCCATACGTTTTCTCCGTTAAAAACTGAAAATGAGAATTTCGATTTGCTAGTGTCTGAAATAGCAGTCGAAACAAACATAAACGTTTTAGCGGGCTCTTTGGTATTCCATTCGTGGAATTTGTTGGATGAACAGGAGTCCCTTCTGTTGAAGGCCAATATTCAAGATAGTTTTTTTTACTGGTGGAAAAGAAATTTAAGGATTTGGAATTTTCAAAAAACAAATCAAGAGGAAAATGGTAGCTCCGGAATTGAACACTTACTGGTGCACTCTGGAGACACCAGATCACTTGCAATTTTTTTGAATTTGGCAGTTAATGGAAGTTCAAGAGCAGAAGCCATAAGTCACATCATAGGACTTAAAATGTATTCTTTGCAGTTGCATGCTGTTAATTTTGAGGTTTTGAAGTGGAACTTGGCAGTTTTGTCGTAACCATTCGGCGAGGAGTTATTGTCAAATCTGGTGTTTGAGTATCCACTCACTGGTACAACCTGAACTTCGTCCCTGTTCCCGGACACTGGGGTACTGTACCCCAGTGTCCGGGAACAGGGACGAAGTTCAGCACTTGGGGCGGCACAGAAACGTGACAGGTCCAGTCCCTAAAATGGGGGGATTACCGTAACCGTTTGGCCAAGGCGCTTTGGCGCAGGAAGTATGCTCCCTGTTACGCTGCCTGAGCAGCGTAACGCCAAG
>JAUEKR010426826.1:2947-14710 GCA_031762895.1 Corambe burchi
AAATAACTATCTATAAAAAGAAGAACATCTCACTATTAAATTAATCTAATCTGATTTAATCTATAAAAAGAAGAACATCTCACTATTAAATTAATCTAATCTGATTTAATTTACTGATTTGCTGTTTTTGTTTTAATTTTTTACTGTTTTATATATTTTGTGTGTGTGTGTTTTTTGTTTGTTTATTTGTTGGTTGCTTTTGTTTATATCATGTTGTTCGTCGTTTTTTTGTTGTTGTTGTTTTTTGTGTTGTTTTTTGCCGTTATTGTTGTTGTTGTTTGTGGATAAGGGCGAAGGGGTACGGGATTACGCGTTACATTTTTGTATATTCATTTATGTTCATTCTTTCTTTTTTTTTCTATATATGTTATTATTTTTGGCTGCTTTGTCGTTATTCGTAATCACAGAGAAGAAAACAAAAGCTGTTTGGAGGGATCCTAGGTCGCAGCTACAGTTCAACTTTCTCTGTTGAACGTCAGCCACCGGATCCGAACGTGTACTCCTCTTGTCCAATCTTGTGCGCAAGTTCTGGAGACGGCCATGACTTTGACACCACTATGCATGAAGTATGTCAGCCAAGCGTCTCCATGGGAAGCGAATTAACGATGGTGACTAGCAAGGAACACACTGAAAACGCATCATCTTTTGATACAAAGCAAGAAGGGGATGTGTCTTCCTATCAGCTCGATCCTAGAAGTAAGTATTATTGAGGGTATGGATAATAATATGGTGTTGCTTTTTTGTGTTATTTTGCTTTATCTTTATTCCCGAGGGGCATTTTGTCATTCCGTTGTTTTCCACCGTAACCTGAGCGTCGCTACACATCACTACCTACAACTACTTGCAGGCCTTCTTGAGTTGACTTGTTTTTTCCCTTTTCATTTTTTGCTTTTCTTGTCTGTCTTTGTCTCCTGACAAAAGTTCTTACCGAAACGTCCAGTTTATTGTCTTTGTCTTCATTTATTGAGGGGATCTAACCTATTTCTATTTAATTCATTCCTCTTGCTCTACCGTGGCATTTTGATACTACCTACAGCTTGGGCAATATATGCAAATAACCTTGTCCACGATGAATCGGATGGGAATCGAACCAGTGACCGTATGATAAGCAGCCCAATGCTCCAGCTACTCAGCCACCGTGAAACACGTTGGGTAATAATAATATTATGGTATTATCGGACTAATAAGATAGGACTGCCTTGTCTGGGTAACGGCAGTTGCATCAAATAAAATAAAAAAAAGTGTTACATAGTTGACTTTGCTTGAAACCAACTCTGTTGTAACGATGTTCGCATTTAGCATGGAAACGCCCCTTATACTCCAATGGTAAATATGATAGTTGTCATATAGCGAACTGCTGATATAGCTATCCTTTTATATTGTTCTCCACCTACATCGCTACTGGCATAGTCAACTATATTATGTACGTCATTATTGGATGTATGCTGTGTGACACTCGAAGTAAATTAGTAAATACTACTTTTGACAACAGTAGACGATTTGATTGATAACTGTGACAAGTAAAAAAAAAAGTAGTTTGCTCTTATATAGCGCACCTATCACCAAATTCTCAAGACGATTTACATCTCGTTTACTCCCCCTGCCAGCAGCAAACATTTAATACTAACTAGAAATTCGCCTGTTAGACGTCTTACAGTTGTTTTGGGGACAAGACAGCTGTCTTAATGACCATGTACTCTATTTCACCAGAGTTCAGTAAGGTAATCGACGCAAATTTTCTTGCCCAAGGGAAAAACCGCAGTAGCGGGCGGGAATCGAACTCGGGATCATTGCCGTTGCGGCCACAGCAGCTCTACGCCTCTACCAACTGAGTTAACCACGCAGCCATGACGAGTTATTACTCAATGTACGGATTGCCAAAATTGACAATCTTACTGATGAAGCTGATTGGGCCAAATTCTTGCTAAAACATTTTGTGATTTATTTCCATCATAATTTGATATTGTTCATTCATAATCACGTCAAGATTTAGGTTTTAAACTATATGTTGTTGCATATTTTATTTTGTTATGTTATTTAAATGATCTATATGCCCTTAATTTTAAAAGGAATAGTTGGATAAACTTTACAACAAAATGTATAATAAAAAGTTCATTTACGAGATATTGACTAAGACATCTTTCAATCAGCACAAATAGATCAAATTATGTAAAGCTGTTGATCTAAAATTGGTTATATTTGAATGGAGGTACTATCACAAATTGTGCTGATGCATATTATTAAATATCCTACACACGTATCTTGTATAACTTACTTGTCATGACTAGTGATACATGTACTCATTTCATCTCCATCAGCCACTCACCAATTATTGGTCGACCAAACAGACGAGACCACTGTTCCATATTCCGAACACACTGAAAGTCAATTGGAAAGCCAGACGGTTCCATTACCAGCCTACAGTAAAAAGTATCCTCGAAGGGTTTTCAGAGGTCAGTATCATTACTTACTATTATTGCTTGTCATATACAGAACTGATAAGAAAAGAAAAAAAACAATGACCGAGAAAAGTAGAGATCCATGACCGCCAGTTGTTTGCAACAATGTTGACACTTAACGATCAAGTTTATCAACAGTGGCGTCGATGGCGCAGTGGTTAAGGGCTTGAACTTGTGATCATGAGGTCGCGAAATCAAACATGCCTCATGAACGCTTTGATAAAACAAAGTCACCAAGTCCGACGTCTTCATTACAAGAGGTATCAACAATAATCAAAGTATTGTGTGAGTGAGAGAGATAGAGAGAAAGGAGATGATGAGAGAGATGGAGAGAGAGAAGAGAGGATGAGAGAGAAAAAAAGGGGAATGAGAGAGAATAAGAGGGGTAGAGGGAAAGAGTAAGAAAGAGAGATAGAGAGAGAAAGAAAGAGAGAGAATATTATGAAAAAAAAAACAATTATATCATTGCTTCATGCTAGTCAGTGTAAGTTATATTATTAATATATGTTGCAGCATAGGTGTGAATGATAATGCTTATTAACAAAAGAATCACCAATTTATATCTTAAATTCTTCTATCACTATCACGCTAATTTCTAGCATTTTGTATTTCACCATATTTACAGGATCCATCGCCCAACAAGAAGTGTCTATGTATAGATCTCCAACACTGAAGAAGAGGTAAGTAATGCTCATTTTATTGTTAGTCATTACTTCTAGTGACGGCGTCGATGCATCATTAATCTTTGAATTAAATTAATTATGCAGCCAGCTGCAGTAAATAAGGAATTGACCATTAATTAATTAATAATGAGTGTTTACTAGACATTGGTATTATATGGATCCAATAAAAAATATCCCCATTGGTTCCGCCAACCGTGAACTTTCTAATGGGATATTGAATATTCTAATCGGTTTAATTAATGTCGTATAACAGTAGTCGATGTTTTATTACAATATGCTGAAAGCGATATTTAGTCTTGAAAAAAGATTGGGAAAAACCACATTCTCAGAATATTGGTAATATTACTGTATTAAATTAATAAGCTCATCATGAAGTTTCTTTTTAAAAACTTTTTTAACGTGTCTATCGTTTATCAGCTTAACCGTA
Source organism: Corambe burchi (assembly GCA_031762895.1). Lineage (NCBI taxonomy): Eukaryota > Metazoa > Mollusca > Gastropoda > Nudibranchia > Onchidorididae > Corambe > Corambe burchi. The sequence continues at coordinate 6,517 of JAUEKR010426826.1, forward strand.
TTGTAAGATCATAGCATTGTTTTGCAACCGGATGTTTAAACAAAACAAATTTCACTCCTTACATCCCAAAAATGGAGGCTTTTTAATTCACTGTAAAACCCCAGTCTCTTTAAGAGTCGAGCATCTGTGAAATGAGCAATTAGTATAACTATTCTTGATCAAGTTTTAATCATAATATCATTTTATTCAAATTCAAATTCAAATTCAAATTCAAAGTCTTTATTTGTCCCACAAAGGGAAATTCTCTTAAGACATGCATAACAATGATTTAAAAGTGTGCAATAAAATATCCCCCACAGGATAAATACTTAGATAATAAATAAGATATACAATGGTAATAATATATTAATGGATATATAATGCATTGACAGATAAGTAAAATATTTAGGCACAAGAGTAAGTCGAGGTTGAAAATAAACTATAGGAAGCACAATGATATGCGAATAAAAAGAATGCATCACAGTGTAAGAGACATATGACTGCACTACTGTGAATTCAACAAGAATATATAATAATATGAAATAATTGTGTCATTTTAATATAATATAAAATGAAATTCCAGTTAATGGCAGCTTAATTAACAATGGTGGGTAATTGGCGAATGTGCTTAGAATCAAAAAAAGTCTGCATGCATAAGGTAAAATGAATTAAGATAATATTAGATATTACATATATTATTATGACTTAATGTTCATCCACATCATTATTATGCATATCATATATTTAATACATATTTTAAGAACAACTGTATTTCCTGTTATGATTACCTTGGAGATGTAAATTATTTATAGTGAACTCTATTTTCAACGTCTGAGCCAATGCATTGTAAAAGAGCAGCCTGTTTTGTTTATCTCTTTACAGCCCTCGTTCATTACGACCTAATGCGCCAATGAGAAACAGACAACGTACTTCTGACTCTCATACAGACAAAAGACGTCAACCACAGAAGTCTCCATTGCGTCGACCAACTATGCCTGTCGTCCATCGACACAAGCAAGACCCAACCCGCCTTGTTATACCAAAACAAGTACCTGTTGAAATTACGTCACTTATGTCGGGCGGAGACAGACTACCTGTCAACGAAAGGAAGCATTCCAATGCCAAGTCGATGGTTAGTATTTCTAAAAGGAAAACTTCAGCTTCGAAAAATTTAGAAAATAAACTTGGACATAGCAGACATCTAGAAGGAAAACCCAAAGAAAACAATCTTATGAACACTAGAACAAGTATTTTTAAGCGCCGGTCACCGGTGAGAAGGGATATCAAACCACCAACTACCCTCGCCAAACATCAGTCTATTGAATTGGAACTCACGGCACCACCAACAGATCGCATAAAGATGAAAAAGAAGAAAAGTATTGAACCAAAATCACCGATTGTCCCTAAAATTGCGAGCCATCGAGAATCTAGAAAGTATGCTCGCCAACCATCATCCAAGCATGATCCCACTGACTTGGGTAAAACAACACAACAGCCTTGCATGAAGAGGAAAATACATAATTCATCTCTTGCATCGAGTAAAAAGTCTGTCAAGATGATGGTTGAGAAAAACGCTTTGTCAAATGTTCCATCAACTTCGAAAAGGTCTGCACTACTTAAGCTTGCTACAAAACAAAAGAAAAAGAATGTAAAGAAAACCTCGCCAAGGAAACAAATATCACCAAATAAAGCAAAGGTTTTCAAAAGAAAGAAGAAATACCACACGCATTCGTCAAATAAATTCCAGCAAGCAGAACTACTCTCCACTGAGAGAATCCAGTCTCCCCCTCAACTGAGCCATGTGTATTTTTCTGGGGACATTCCTGCAAAACGCCTGGACAGTATCTTCCAAAGAACACCCTCGATCCAAACCACGCGTCACAATAGTGGTGAGACTTCTCTTGACGGACTGATAGGAATCGGCATGGCGCCGAAAAAGCCAGAATCTATCACACTTAGCTCCATTTTCGGTCAGGGTGCTTTTCGTGTATACAGACAGCACACGAAAGACGAAAGTAAGCATGTAGCATTTTGTCGGAAGGAGGATGCAAATATGAATAAATATCAACCTGTAACAGACCGGCTCATCTTGGTCCGAAATTCCCGGTCCAGAGAGTTTGAAATGAAGTGCCAGCGTTTCTTGAATCGTTCGCTGGTTAAAACAGAACCGTCAACAGTTTATTCAAGAGAGCCATCGGTTGTTGAGTATCAATGGGAAAGAAATGAGGAGACTAATGAAGAAGAATTGTTTTCAATGAAATCCTGTGAGGAAAATGACTGCTCATTATCCTCATCATGGCACGATACGACGACTGTGCCCAGTATTGATAACGATTCTAATTTCAAAGAAATACATGCAAACTCGAGCCATTACCTCAGCAAAACCGAAGGTTCGGGTAATCAATGGGGATGGCGGTATTCATACGATTCGGACGGGTTTACTGACGACAGCCCTAACCTGCAATCGGGTATTGAACCAACGAGTAAACCAGATGAGATCGAGTATTATTTAGACAACGATAGTACGGATTGTTCTGAAGAGCTTGACTCGTCCTCTATCCATGCACGTCAATCAAGGCAAGATGCAATCAATGCAAACATTGAACTTTACGAGTATACAAGTAAGGAAGATCACGATAATCATCAGCAACAACAGAGGCAGCAGGAGGATGCAAACAATTATCCGCCCATGATTGGTGAAATTGTTAATGTCCAAGAAAACTGCATACAAAGGAATATACAGCATCAATTCGGTAAACTAAAATCAAAGGACAACTCGAACTACAATTTGACTGGTCGCCAGACATCGGTTAGATCATCGAGTAAGCTTAACAATCACAACATTATTAGATCACCAACGCACCCAAACTTGCCGTCCATCAATGGCGCTCCTTATAGGAAGACGCCACAAATATTTAATGATGAGCATCCTCGTAAAGACAATTTTAACACACAGTTCGATAAGAATACATTTAGTGGTTTTCGACAGTGTCAAACGACCCAAAATCCTGATTGTCAATCACGCATAATGACCAGGAGTAAATTTATGAAGCCTGTGGATCAAGAAGGACATGGCACGCCGGTGAAGCAACAATCTTCTTTTCACTATGGAGTGGGATCTAAGTCCAATCGTGCTTCAAGCAATAATGACTACGAAAGTGGTACGTGCTTCAATTTTTCCACTAAAGATTGTTTTGGGTGGACACACGACATGATGAATGAATTGCATGTAGTGAAACTAGATGACAACATTTCGTACGACCAAAGTAGCAGTAGCCGATTACGCCCAAAGATGAAAGCATGCACCAAAATACGCCATCAGCCGTACATGCATCCATCCAAAGACGATCATTACAGCAGGAAGAACAAAAATCGAACTAGAAAGAGGGATATTATTGGTAATGATAGTAGCTTCCGTTGTATTCCAGGTGTTAACTCATCAGGTATTTTTGTGTCGAACTCAGACAGATTGTATTTCGAAGAAATAAAAAGAAATTTTGTTGACAAAGGAGAAGGTGAAACGACTACTGAGAGTTTAACGTCAAAGTATGGTATGATGGTGAAAAACAAAAACAACTGCAGCCCTTCCCGACCCAAAATTAAGCAACCGACTGCTTTAAAACCAACCAGTGTAGTAACAAATACAAAAGCTTGTTATAGAGACGTATCTGATATCCGTATAACTCCTACCAAATCCATTACTCCTACTCGAGAATCAACTAATCAATGCAAAAGCTACATCCCTTCAGCTAGAGATGAGTCTCATCAAATCGTAACCAAAGAGGTAGATCTCTTACCATATACACTTAACAATCAACCCTGTGTTCAAAAATTGTTTCAGGATGCCAGCACCGTTCAAAATGGGGCAGTAGAATCGAACAGTAAAAGTGTTTTCTCATTCGATTTGCTAAAACAAATTCCTCACAACCGTCAAGTTCATCAACATTCTTTGATTGAAGATACCTCCACAGGATTTAAACAATCAGACAATGTCATGATCCATAATAACAGGAACGTACAGCAATCTTTGAACCACCAAAACTATGCCCATCACACATTAGGGGCGGAATGCGGAGTTCAAACCTCGCCCACTCAGGGAACAAGCGTTGCTGTACAAACTAGCCCCGATCAAACCGCTCCAGATATAAATTCTGGATGTTCTAAGCCAAAGCGAGGCATCAAACGCATATCATCTAAAATTTTAAAGCAGCAGTTTCTACGATCTGGATCTCCATCCGTAACGCGTTGGAAATGGTGGTTCAAGCGCTCCCACCCTGCAAGAACTAAAACTCTTCCTCACAATCAATTAGAAATGTTTGAACAAGTAGATATTTCAAATAAGAATAAGTTGGAGAAGCCTATTTCTGTTAGATATGCGTCGTCCAAAAATGATACCATTGAAAGCATGGCCCAATATGATCGAGTGGTAGTTCACGATGATACTAAATTGACAGCACATACGTGTCAACACGCGCCTACTGATGCACCACCATCAGCTCTCAAATCATACTATTCGTGGTCTCATACTATTGATGGCTCTTTGAAGAATTCACAATTTTACAAAAATTCAATTGAAAGAAACTCTTCTGTGACATATCAAAGTCAGGATCAGCTACACTCATCAAGTGGGCGAGAATACAAAGGTTGTAGCGAGTCTGAACGAACGACAACTTCAAAGTTGAATCAATCTTCCATTGAATATTCATCACAAGTTACAGAGATGAATGGCTTTTCTTTGAGTGGAGCTAAAACAGATAATGGTGAGCTACAAAACGATGATCATGATTATAGACCGCAGCCTAACTCAAACCCCAATCTTGGTTCGGAGAGCTCTTCTTCTCCTTCCAGCAGATATCCAGCATCGTCGAATTACATCGTCAACGCGACCAGTGTCGGTACAGGGAATGTTCAATCTTCAAAATCTTCAAATTCTAACGGTAAAGAAATAAGTCCCAACGGTTCATTTTTCACAAGACCTCAATGGTGTAATGTTAAAGTTGAGGAGATTGACAGAAGAGTGGAGAGGGCTCTTCAGCTCCGACAAGAACTCAGGAGATCTCGGTCTTTCCGAGAGAGATCGTCTACACGACAAAGTTGCAACACAGCAGAAAACAAAGAGAGTAGCATCTATTCACCACCCATGAACCACTCTACACCAATGGTGAACACTGCAACCACATCTAATTGTGATACATTGCCTTCCTCTCCGCAAACAACGTTGGCACTAGGAACACACAGATTCAGTTTGGGTGACCCAGTTAAAACGACTAACATATCAGCTCAGGAGCGCTCTGTGATGTCTCCTAAAGGATCACCAGTTGGAAGAAACAGCTCTCAGAATCACCAATGGGAGAGCTCACGGAGTTTTCCTATACAGGTTGATTCATCCATTTCCAACGCAAAAACAGCACCAACGGGACAATCTACTATTCTAGATTCACAAAGCACAAGTTCGTCATTCTACATGCAACACACAGGTAGAATGGTTGGCCTAAGTAGTGATAGCACTCATTTTGTAAGTAGTTATCCTTCAGGAAGTACAAAACTAAAACGGAGTTTATCCTTTCAGATTGAAGATTCTTCTTTTGAAGTTGGTCCAAGAACACTCCAGCGATCCGCCAGTGAGAACTCATTCATCTTCCTGGGGCATCATCAACACGATGGCGTGATAAAGCGATACGGAACTCAAGAGAAGAATTCCCCTCCGACAAAGATATCTAAAACTGACAACCATGGCCTAACTGATTACCCGAATCTGGTATCAGACCTTGTTCATACTTTGCCCAAAGTTCCACTGGCCTCGTTTGTCGAATGGTTCATAGAGACGTCCAATCCAGCTACACAGCATGCTATAATTTCATCCGTTGCTAATTCTCTGAAATCTTCTGTAAGAGTAAAATCAACGATGAAAGAAAATCCATCCATCAATATCAATCAAAACAAACCACAAAGTAGCTTTGCAGTGACTGATAAGTCAAAATGGGAGGAAAGTTGCACTACACTTAAAAGTTGCAATCAGTTACCTACAAATAATCTTACACGCCAGTCGTATTACTCATCAGATAAAATTGAGACTCATTCTCGCAGTTTTCATATTGATGATTCGTCACAAAACATAAGTCAACTACCTTCCTCTGCCTCAAATCGCAATGACATCCATAGTTTATCTTCTGATCACAGTCACATCAACCAAACCTCCGTAAGTCGCAATCATATATCTCCTTCTTTCATGAACGGCAGTCTTGTTCAACATTCTTCTTCAGTTCGCAGATACATCCCTCCTTCACTTGAAAATGGTTTCATCCCAAAACTATTCATCGATCGCACTCATTTGCCACTATATTCACTAGAACGCAGTTATGCCCCTAATTCTTCTTTAGATCAAAGTCATGCCCATCCCTTATCCTTAGATCGCAGTCATGCCCCTCCCTCATCCCTTGATCGCAGTCATGCCCCTCCCTCATCACTTGATCGCTGTCACGACCCTCCCTCATCGCTTGATCGCAGTCATGCCCCTCCCTCACCTCTAGATCGCAGTCATGTCCCTCCCGAATCCATCAATCGTAGACATGCCCCTCCCTCATCTCTAGATCACAGCCATGCTTTTCCCACATCGATCGATCGCAGTCATGCCCCTTCCTCATCTCTTCATCACAGTCATAGTCCTCCCTCAGTACTAGGTCGCAGTCATGCACCTCCCTCATCCCTAGATCGCAGTCATGCCCCACCATCATCCATCGATCGCAGTCATGTCCCACCCTCATCCGTAAATCGCAGCCATGTCCCTTCCTCATCTCCAGATCGCAGTCATGCTCCTTCCTCATCTCTAGATCGCAGTCATGCCCCTCTCTCATCTTTTGATCCCAGTCATGCCCCTCTCTCATCTCTTGATCGCAGTCATGCCCCTCCCTCATCTCTAGATCGCAGTCAAGCCCCTCCCTCATCCATCAATCGCAGTTATGCACCTCCCTCATCCATCAATCGCAGTCATGCACCTCCTTCATCTCCAGATCGCAGTCATGCCCCTCCATCATCTCTAGATTACAGTCATGCCCCTCCCCCATCTGTAGATCGCAGCCATGCTCCTCTCTCATCTCTAGATCGCAGCCATGCCCCTCCATCATCTCCAGATCGCAGTCATGTCCCTCCCTCATCTGTAGATAGCAGTCATGCCCCTCCCTCATCTCTAGATCGCAGATATGCCCCTCCGTCATCTCTAGATTACAGTCATGCCCCTCCCTCATCTCTAGATCGCAGTCATGCCCCTCCCTCATCTTTAGATCACAGTCATGACCCTCCCTCATCTATCGATCGCAGTCATGCCTCTCCCTCATCCATCAATCGCAGCCATGCACCTCCCTCATCTCTAGATCGCAGCCATGTCGCTCCATCATATCTATATCGCAGTCATGACCTTCCCTCATCCCTTGATCGAGGTCATGCTCCTCATTCATCCCTAGATCGTAGGCATGCTCGTCCCTCATCTCAAGATTGCAGTCATGTCACCAGATCTCCTCTAGATCACAGTGCCGTGTCACAGTCGTCATTCAATTGCACACATATCTCTTCCTATTCCTTTGATCGCACCAATGTCCATCCTGTATCTCACAATCGCACTCATCTGCCACCGTCATACATTGATCGCGGTGATGCTTCTTCCTATTCCTTGGATCGTAATGATGCCCCTGCTTCCATAGACCGCAATCATATACCTCAATCTAACCTAGATCAAAATCATATTCCTCCCCCGTCTTCCATTAATTACTCTCATATTCCTCCTTCCTCTGTTAATCGCAGCCATGCCACAAGCTTATCTATAGATTACAGTGACCTACCTACCTTTCCCTTAAAGGGAGATAACTTTAGTAAGTCTTCATATGACGAAAACCAAGCGACTCTTTCTTCTCAGGAAGAAAGCCTCGATTCTGTTTCCACTGTCAAAGGTAGACAACTCAGCAATTCATGTTTAAGTACCGGTAATCAAAGCAGAGAATCACTATCGAATTCAAAGAATACTTCATCACACACTGTCACAAATAGTCAATTTACCCTTGAAGAGAATATGAATTTCCTGGCTGACGCATTGAAGACAAGCACAGCAACAAAAATCAAATGCAGGTTGAAAAATCCCTCCGATGTTCACCAGGCACACCATAACACAAGCTGCAATGCTAACGCTGGACCTCTGTTGGATGAGAACAGAGAGCGTCAAGTG
>JAUEKR010426827.1:2500-12467 GCA_031762895.1 Corambe burchi
AAAAAGCAAAAAAAAAACAACAACCAAAAAACAACAACAAAAAAAAAACCCAACAAAAAAAAAAACAAACAAACAAACAAACAAACAACAAAAACAAAAAACAAAATAAACTAAGAACAGCAATAAACAAAAGATAACAAACAAAACAAAACACCAACTGTGAAATAAACAAGCACAGTAACAAATAAGAACACCAACAGAATAGAACGATGAAGGAAAGAAAAAAGAACAACATCAAAAACAAATGAGTGTGCATTTGTTTTAAGTAATTTTAATAATTAGTCCTTAGTGCTAGTACAAATTGCTATCCCTGTGAGTAAAAGAAATGCAAACATTTTGAAATCAGCTATTTGAAACGCATGTGTATACTTTACTTTGCTGATAAACGATATTTTAATTGTGCAAATTTATTCTAACGAGTGAAGTTTTCTTCATCAACGATACTGGGTTTAAAGCATGAGATTCCAGATATAACGTTCAATCAATATTTCTGCTATCGATATCAGTAAATCTAATAGTTTAATTTCCGGTTCCATCGACGATTGAGTTCGATTGTATTTTGTAATGATTTGTTTTTTTGGTACAATAACGGGATTATAATTGAATTTGTTACTCAAGGAGAATTGATTTAGATAAATCGATCATTTTTTAAAAACTGCTACCGGTAAGTGAACTTCAACATTAATAGAATGTGCCATCACTGCTTGTGGTTTTATTTACTTACTCTATAACAAACAATGATTGATAGAAGGCTACAGCATAACAATTCTAATCTTCTTTCAATTTTTAGCTGACTGACTCAATTACTTATGTTTGTGTTTTATTGTTGATTTGGAAGGGATTTCACAAATTGTATCCGATGTAATATCGAAATTATGTTTTGATGGAAACTCAAACGTAGAAGTATAAGAAAAAAGATGAAGCATGCAATTAAGCACAAGCATAATAGCATGTAATGTACTAATATGTGAGGCCTGAATCACAATTTAAACGATGAGACAGCGAATGGATGTATTCTATCACAGTGAGATATTTGGGGTTATGAAATACATTTCGCATTTGGAAAATGTTCCATATTCAATGGTACCAAACTACAAAGATAATCGAGTAAAATATTGTAATTATTGTCCTTACAGTGTAATAAATAGAAATAAATCAAATCATGTTAATTGAGTTCATTACTTATTGTCGAATATACTTTTGGGGGCGCTTACACGAGAAGGGACATTAGAGTGCAAAACTGAGCGAATGAATGGTTTAATAAGCTATGATAGCCATGTTTTTATCAACAATATCTTGCGAGATATTTTTTGTTTCAATTAGGAGCGTACATTATTATTGAATTGTAAATTGTTGAAAAAAATAGTCTTGAACCAATCGATTATCTAATCTCTACCAGAGTTATTGTCATATGTTAGTTGAAGTAAGAGCATCAAAACCAAATCAAACATAAATCCAACCTCTGACACTTAAACTACAATAACACGAGTGATTCAAGTAGATGGTTAGTTACCAATATTATGTTAAAATATTACCATGACGATATTCAAAATAAAATAAAACATTTGATGAGTTATCATACAAATTTGTATGATTATTTCATGAAAGACTATACATTTAATTTTGATGGTGTTGTCATGCGTTGATGTATATTGATAAAGATATAACAATAATCTCATGATAAAGACGTTTAAAAATATACATTAACAAATATGTATATATTTTTCTATTGTGCATTGTACCAACAAGTTCTTCTTTAAAAATAAAACATACAAAGCACGAACCCAAATCTCGGTTAATAATCAGGTAAAATGAAGATCAAATTAATCTTGAAGTGGCCATAATTATAATTTAGAGGGCATGTGGGAGTAATATAAATATCGAGATATAAAATATGATAATAATAAACAAGTTACGTCTGCTGTGGTTTTAGGATTCAACAGTAAATGTGATATTGAAACATTAAGATGAGGTTACATAGAAACATACTTTAACAATTGATGTTAAATTAGAACTGAAGTAAGCTTTCTTAATAGAACAAAATAAGACGAAAAGCAACCATACAAATATAATGGCAACAAAAAAAAGTATTGTTAGCATACCCGCTGAAGTGCGTCGCCATAGAAACTAATTAGAATTATTTTAACCAGTTTTACTACGAGTTCTTTTAATTACCCATGAGAGTAGTACTATTTCCATGCTCTCTCAGAGTAAACACAATAACTGAATGGTATTTTGACAACCATCAATTTTCTCACTTTCTTTAATATCAACCAGCATAACAATCACTCCTTCAATTAATAATAATTTGAACAAATATGTCAACAGTAATACTCAACTTGTTGAGTCACTTGGAGTATGAAAAAAAGAAGAAAAATAACTAGCGTATATACGATTTAATTGTAGTTATTATATGGTACTAGGATATAAATTTGATCTTCTCTTATACCATAAAATTGTCATTTTGATGAAATAACAATTCAGTAAGCATTATGCTTCGCATTTAAAATATAGCATAAAATCATACAGAGTGCTTACCAGTTTGTTGAATTACTGTTACAAATATTACTCCTGAACCAACTGCTAAGGACATAAGCTAATGAACGTTTAATTCAACCTACATCTCTGAATAGCATAATTGAAACACTGAGAATATTGATTTCACCGCAACTAAAAAAACCGAGGATCAGAGATATATCTTTGTAAATATATAAACAAAATGAGAAAGTGTTTCTAGAACAAAAATCTCAAATTTTGTTGATAATAGCTTCGTTTTCCTTTTAATCTCAACAATGATCCCTGTAATTTATGCGAATTTTGTCTTTGATAGATAATTTGTTCTTTTGACGATCAGTTTTCTTATGTAATAAGTTCTTAAATCACATTAGGATGAGTCTATGTGAATTTATGATTAATGAAGAAATATTTATAACCTTTATCATCTATAACTATACTATGCGTGACAACACTTTTCTTTCAATGCATATCGCTATCTTTACAATTAGTTCAACTCTAAATAGGTAGGTTACCAAATTAGATACTGTCATATTCACATGATTTATTACTTCTTAGGTGAAAATACATCATTCTCTGTTTTGTTGTTTATTTTTTTCTCATTTTTATGTTTACGATTTGCTTATTCTTTTACTACCCTGTGTTATTGAGACCTTTGGGTGGTTTTACGTTTGAATTTATGCAATCGTACCATTTATGCTGTAGTATATTGGAATTATTTTAATTCATATGAAAGTGAATAAATGGTGAAGAATGAATGATGGATGACATCAACGAATCAGGTGACTAAGTTAATAAGTCTGTCACCATAGTTTGACCTCATAGGGTTAACTTTGTTGATTGTCATCATACTATCCATAATATTATATCAGATGTGTATAATCTAGTTAATAAGGCTGTCATCATAGGGTTAATTTTGTTGATTGTCATCATACTATCCATATTATATCAGATGTGTATATAATCTCTGCTGACACTTAACTATAAATGAAATGAAATTATAAAACAATTGAAATTAAATATTCATTTTATAACTTGCAGTGTCAATGTTTGGGTGTTGCGTTTGTTTTCCTGTAGCCGGTTCTCATGAATTTGCAGCTCCGTAGTATATTGGAATGATTATAATACATGTATAACACTTATATAAACGCATGTAAAGAAATGGTGAATAATGGCTGTGGTGGTTCAATTGATTCATAACGTTAAAGAATCATTTGACCATATTAATTAGATTGTCATCACATTTTCGATCTCATCGTGTTATCATTGTTGATAATCATCATATCAATATAATATATCAGAATTGAATATCATTTGTGCTGACACTTTACTTAAATACAAATGGAATTACACCAGGATTTGAAGTTAAACATTCATTTTTGATCAGCGAAATACTTATAACTAATAAGTCATTCATATATCATAAAACCATGCTTGCTATACAACTTTATATGAATACTCCGTGCATCATATTCTTCACCTGATAGCATCATTATTATATTCCAAGTCTCACATTTAATTATGAAATATAAGAAGACAACTTAATAATTTTCGCGAAAAGCAAAAGAAGTCAGTACCATCTTTATTTAACGAGCTTTATTTCTCTTGGGATTGTATATTGTGATTATTTACTCCTATAAATAGAAATGTTCTTTTTAAGCATCATCAACCTATTTTAAGCTTTCTACTTCCTGTCAATACTAAAATATAATAGACCGTCTCGTCCTATAAGTATTCTAATAGTATATATACTTTTACATACTCAACCGTTTATGTCTAAAATAGGCAGTTATTTTTTAAATTTAAACATTGAAAGAAGACAATAATTTTCACCAATTGTTCACCAATGATAGCTGTCAGCATAAACTTAAAATGACTATCTAGCATGAATTCGTATTTTTCTTGTTAATTAAATACTTAGTCTATCGATTCACTTAATAGCAAAAGCCATGCAACGGTTTGTTTATGCTCATATTTTAGCTAGATAGTAGACGTACTCAATTCAATATAACCACTATAAATACCGTTAACTATCTATTATATTATTGCAGAGCAAGAATGTGTTTGCTATGAAGGAGTCGTGCATTTCACGTTTTTACCTCGCTTTTCAAAACAAGTTGAGGTAAAATTGAAACATTTTCGTCCAAACCATACTCTAGCCCTATCCCAAACCCAAGAAAACCCTAACCCTATAACCTAAACCTAGACCTTATCCCTAACCCCAAAATCCAACCCTAGATCTTTTGTCTTGGGTTGGGGTATGGCTAGAATATGGCTTGGACAAAGATGTTCAATTTTACCCAAGTTTACTTTGATGTGTAGTTTAACTTTGATTATACCAAGTATTCATAAATGCATGTGAATTTAGTAAATAATTGTGAATGCTGTATAAGGAATGGACTATCATCCACTTATATTTTGTAGGTTGGCCTAGGCCCTATCTTCTTTGTTGAATCCTCCTATTTTATATCATGTCAGTCTCTTTGTCTTACTTGTTTTAAGTAGTATTTTGACCTCTCTTTGTGTCTCTCTCTATATTTATGATATCTAGACCTTTCTCTCTTCCTCATGAGTTCTCTCTTTTTCTGCCTCTCTCTCTCCCTCTCTCTCTCTCCCTCTCTCTATCATTCATGTATATCTCTGTATAAGACTTTTTGTTTTGCCTCTCTTTTTTTCTCTCTTTATCTCTGTTTCTATCTATCTCTGTATTTATTTCCCTCTATCTCATTCCTGTCTTTTTTGTAGTTGACTCTTTGTATTTGTCTCTCTTTATTTGTATCTATTAATCGTTCTCTATCTTTCTCTGTATTTATCTATTGGTGTCTCTATTTTTCTCTGTCTCTTTCTCTATCTCGATCTATCTATTTCTCAATATATCTTCATCTATCTTATCTGTATAAGACTATTACATCCACCTCCCTATTTAAATGTCGTGTTAATAAGATCGCGTCATCTGACTATTTACACTACTTCTTAGTATCCAATTCCAGGCCACCCTTCATCAAACAAGATCATCGATTATAAGCTCTCACCAGAAATATCTAATACAAGAAGGCATTTCAACAACCTTTCATCATCCTTCAAACGTGGATATGTAGTCTAGAGATAGGGCACTTAGGTTGTGACCGAGAGATCTATTTGTGATGTCGCTATGTTAAGACCTTGGGAAATGATTTGTTTACATATATATGTTTCCTCATCTCACTTGGGAGCAACGAGCACCCGGCCATAATGACATTATTTGCTATTGTCAGAATGCTAGAAATATTCACCTTTCATAAAAATATAGTCCTTATGCATGCTCCACATGGTGCTGATATAATGATTTTGTAATAAACAGGCCTGTCGGGAACCTTTTATTATTGCGCTTTGAGCTTTTAGAAAATACGTCAGTAAGCGCTATATAATAAATGCTATCCTTAGTCTTCTTCTTCCAAACCATCTTACTCATCTATCTAACTGTAGCCATCAAGACGTTCGATAAATTCACAACAGTTTGTGGGTCGCCTTTCACACCAAACAACAGGTTTCTATTTGTCGGTTAGACATCACGTTTCCATTTTCAGACCAAACATCAGCCTTTCATTTCCTCTACAAATGATAGACTCAATCTTCTTGTCAAATGAAACCTTTCCTATTTCCACATAAAACACGTTTCCATTGTCTGTTTTTTTTTTGCTGACGGGAAACTAAAGCGCATAGTGGTTATTGCTATTGCTATGTTGAGAAAATGCGCTATAGAAATGTTATGTTTATAACTATATAAATTTAATTTAAAATATAACTATAGAAATGTTATGTAAAATATTGTTCATCTTTAAGTAGTGTCTAGTGTCTACAACATAATATGCTTTAATAAAATATTATTATTAAATTATCTCTACCTATATAAGACATTTAACAGTTCTTTCAATCAGCGAAATAGCAAGATCGAACGCAAAGGATAAGTGCTGATGATCTTTTTTTCTTCATGATACCCTGGAGGAATCATCCATCAAATAGTAATCTTTGTTGTTACGCTAATTTCACTTTATCCAAGCAATCTTAGACCAATTTTGTTCTTCGTCTGATTATTTTTTTTTCTTCTTTGTCTGTTTAAAACATATTACAATGTAGTTTTCCCTCGTTCATAAGATACTCTTAGTACATTGTAGTATATTAATATGATTGATTTATTTTTTGGTGTACAATATATTGCATTAGAAGGAATCTGAAAAAAAACAAAGATTCAATCTAGACACAAAGCAAAGCCAAATAAACAACAGGTTTCTATTTGTCGGCTAGACATCACGTTTCCATTTTCAGACCAAACATCAGCCTTTCATTTTCCCTTCAAATGACACACTCCAACTTCTCGTCAAATGAAACCTTTCCTTTTTTTTCCAAATAAACAGTACGTTTCCATTGTCTGGTTTTTAGTCGGTGATGACTGAAATTTATGTTCGTTTATGTAAAAATAAAATGCCGAGACACATAGAGGTAGAGAAAGACAGTGTCAGCGATCGATATAGACGTGTCTAGAGGATAATATATCTACTTTAATAACGTATAATTTTGAAATGTCTGTCTTTATTCGTAATTCAATGATTATTTAAATAAACTTCATAGCAAGCTAGAATAAAATGATAATTACGTATAATTGATTTTCCTACATAATAACATGGACGAACCATCTATCAATTAAAATCTGTTTCTTTATTATGGAATTGTACTTTTATTCAAATATTTATTTGCTCACCTTATTTTTTGTCTTATCCATTTTCTTGTTCTTAAATCTATTTTGTTCTTCTTCATAATACTCTTTTATCACTATTTTAGTTGATACTCATAATAGTAGATAGATGATACATTACTATAATTGATTCAATGCCAGTTATTTATGATAGTTTTCTTTATTCCATTACGTTAGATTGAATAACGATGACATATAATAACAACTCAATGGAAACCTTCAAGTCACCATAAAAAAAAACAACACCAAAAAGTAACAACAATATTGAAATAAAAAAAACCTCCAAAAAAAATCAAGTAACCAAAGAACAAAACAAAAACAGACACACATAAAAACAATAAACAAGCAAGACATAACAAAGCAAAACATAAAGCACTATATAAATGCTATCCTATCTAACTGTACACATCAAGACGTTCGATAAATTCACGACAGTTTGTGGGTCGCCTTTCACACCAAACAACATGTTTCTATTTGTCGGTTAGACATCACGTTTCCATTTTCAGACCAAACATCAGCCTTTCATTTTCCCTACAAATGACACATTCCATCTTCCCGTCAAATGAAACCTTTGCTATTTCTACATAAACAATACGTTTCCATTGACTGGTTTTTAGTCTGTTATCACTGAAATCTATGTTCGTTTATGTAAAGATAAAAGATAGAGATATATTATAGAGACAGAGAAGGACAGTGTCAGCGATCGATATAGACGTGTCTAGATGATAATATCTACTTTGATAACGTATAATTTTGAAATGTCTGTCTTTATTCGTAATTCAATGATTATTTAAATAAACTTCATAGCAAGCTAGAATAAAATGATAATTACGTATAATTGATTTTCCTACATAATAACATGGACGAACCATCTATCAATTAAAATCTGTTTCTTTATTATGGAATTGTACTTTTATTCAAATATTTATTTGCTCACCTTATTTTTTGTCTTATTCATCTTCTTGTTCTTTTTCTATTTTTTCTTCTTCATTGTACCTTTTATCACTATTTTAGTTGATATTCATAATAGTAGGCGATACATTACTATAATTGATTCAATGCCATTTTGTATGATAGTTTTCTTTATTCCATTTCGGTAAAATGAATTGGGATGACATAACAACTCAATGGAAACCTTCAAATAATCATAAAAAAACAATGCCAAAATAGCAACAACAATAAAGATAAACATAAAACAAAAAATGAAATCAAACAAACAAAGATGCAAAGAAGTAAAACAAAAACACCCATCAAAAGCAAAAAAACAAAAATAAAAAAAAACACCCAACAAACTAACAAGCAAAATTAAGCAAAACATATACCATCATATAGATGTTATCCTATCTAACTGTACACATCAAGACGTTCGATAACTTTACGACAGTTTGTGGGTCATCTTTCACACCAAACAACAGGTTTCTATTTGTCGGTTAGACATCACGTTTCTATTTCCAGACCAAACATCAGCCTTTCATTTCCCCTACAAATGACACACTCCATCTTCTCGTCAAATGAAACCTTTCCTTTTTCCACATAAACAACACGTTTCCATTTTCAGGTTTTTAGTCTGTTTTGACGGGAAAACTTTTCTCGTCTATCTCTACGTAGTGTCTACAGTAAAACATATGATACTTTAATAAATTATTATTGTGAAATGTCTGTATATAATAGTAATTAAACAATTCTTTGAATAAACGTAATACATATCAAGTTTGAACAAAAAGGTCAAGTGCTTATAATCGATTTTCTACATGATGTGATGAAGAAACCACCAAACAAATGAAAATATTCTTCTTTATTACGCTACATGAATTTTACTTTTTATTCTAGCCATCTTTCGCACATATTGTTTATCGTCCTTTTCCTTTTATTCTTCTTTAGCTATCTTTCTCTTCACTTGATACTCTTAGTAAATGATAAACTAACTAAAATAATTTAGTGCCATTTTATCTATTTTAATTTTTAATTTTTAAGCATTATTGAATGGTAAAAATTAGGAATCCAATCTTAAACCTTAACCACCATATAAGGGAACATCAGAATAACAGAGACAAAAGCAAAAATAAGCAAACAAGAAAAAAACCCCAGCAAAAAAAAAAAAAAAAAAAAGAATAAAGGTTCCCAAAAAAAACCCAACCCAACAACAGAAGAACAAAGCAAAAAATAAGATCCCCCTTTTCGAACGATTGCAAATAAAACACTAATAACAAATAAATAATAGTAACAAAGAACCAGATAAAATTAGTCATAATAATGTACTAAACAAAACATTTCAACCAGCAACGCATATACAAACAAACAATGACAGATGCAAAATGCATTCAAGACAAAAGCAAACAAAAATAAGAATAAAAAAAATAACAAAAACACAAACGCTAATAATATACATAGCATAAGCAGCTAAAACCCTCAGAATATAACAACATCAAAGCAAATACGCGTATAATTTAAAATAGCAATCTGTTCCTCGAAGAACTGAAATAAAACAAAAATACAGCAACGTAATACGAATGGAAACTAAAATAAAAAAAACAATATAATAAAAGCACATCACCATAATATACGCACATGCAAGACAAAAATAAACCTGACAAAAACACAGAAACAAAAACAAATTAACAAAACAGCTATAACAAATTATAAAAAAAAAACACACCAACAAATCACCTTCATCAATAAAAAACACACTAAGCAAAAAACAACTAAGAAATAAACAGACAA
>JAUEKR010426938.1:0-12462 GCA_031762895.1 Corambe burchi
TTCTCAACTTATTCTTATATCTTTTTTTTCTTCAACTAACACAACCAGTTGAGTATTACTGTGTCCCTCTAATTATATCAATGTGACGAGTAACAATAACATAACTGAAATTAGCATATTTTCAACTCTTAGTATTCTAAATGTACTTCTTTTTCTTTGTGTTTTTTTTCTCTTTTATATTACCTTGATATCGGTTCCATTAGTTCATAAATTATAAAAATTATAGAAAAAGACTTGTCGATTATTTAATTATATAGTAACTCTCAATGACGAATGAGCACGCTAGACTAGTAATCTTGATTGAATATGTTTGAAGTATCATTATTATGGAATTAAGAGATTATAACATTTTACGTTAAACTCCGATAAAATAAGAGCGAACGATATCAGCCTCTGAATCAAACGACCCGGGTTCTAATCCCAGTGAACGCAATTCTTTTTTCTGCGTTTTTCACACCCTTGATCCTAGTGTAGGTGGGACCTGACATCCAGTCTGCTCGAATACGGACGAAAAACTAAGAGGTCTTCTGTTTTCTTAGAAGTATGTTAAAAATCCCTTGGTTTCTTTTTTTAATCGCAAAGAGTAAGCTGCTAAAAGCCGTCATCCGGATAAAATTTGGAAAACAAACTCCTACCCAGTCTACAGCAATACTCAAGCACAATTGAGTCAGTTTGCAAAATTGAAAGAAAAAGAGGAATAAATAAGAGGAGAAAATAAAGGCAATCATGGTTACAGCGGGACTTAAACCCTCCATCTATGACACCGAGTAGCTTTGTCAACAAGGAAGAGTCATTGTATCAACTGAGCTATCCTACCCAGCATTCCAAGACAGAAAACAACTAAATAAATGAAGATATCTCTGATTCATGCTATATATTATTATAAACGATCATAGCAATAATATTCTATGTGGCTCTGTTGTCTATTGGTAAGGCACTCATCTCCTGATCAAGAGGTCGTGAGTTCTAAGCCGCTTAGTTTTGGTGCAAAGTTAAATCCTTGGGATATTCTTTTTACATAATACGCTACTTCACCCCACTCAAATGCAATGTTAACCCGGCCAAAGACAGAGATGAATATTGTCCGAATGCTAAAATAACGTGCCTTTTAGAAAGCACTTTAACATGCTTCACGAGGAGTTGAGATAATATTGGAATGAACCGATCTGTCGGGGTCACTTTTGTAAAACGATTATAGCATTGAAAAATACGCTGGAGAGTGGTATATAAGTGCTTTACTTAACCAATCTCCTCGACATGATCCTCAACTGCGAGGACAATTTTAAGGACTGGATGGAGTCACTTCATTTGGAGATGTAGCCATACGCTACTACTATCATTCAATCTCCCAAACGTCATCATTGAAAAAAAAATAGCATTAAAAATTTGAAATCTTCTGCATCAACTGATAATTATGAACTCTTGATATTTAGCATTCTTTATGTTTTAGTAGAGGCTTTCTATTTTGACGCATATAAAATGGTTTAATGTTGTAATTTTTTTCGAATTTAGACGTTATTGTGATAATTTAAGTGGGATATTATTTATTAATACCCCTTGCCTCAATTACGTGTATATTTCTACTATTCTACATCGGTTGCAAGTATCGAGGCGATATATTTCTTGTATATTGTCTTTATGTATGCTTATGTTAAGAAGCAAAAGTAAGTAGGACTATTTTTGTTTGTCTAGTCCAGGCTCAATATCCAACCATTGACTTTCTCAGGAGAAATCTCCAAGATAGACTAGGTTATAAAGATAGAATTTTTGTTCTATCTGAGTTGCCTAGTGGATAGAAGAGCTCTTTCTTCTTGACTAGGTGATTCGGTGTCGAGAGTCGTGGGTTCGAACCCCGTTCTAACTGCAATTTTTTCATTATTTTTTCTCCTCTTCTTTCGTTTTCTATATTGCCTATTGTGAGGTTTCCTTAATAATTCTTCGTGTCATATTATTATAATTAGAGTGGTGTTGATCGACAAGACTGAAGGTGTGGCTGGATGTAGGAAGATAGATACAAATGTTCTCATAATTATCGTTTCTCTTGCTTTGTAATAATAAATAGTACTTGCTTGAGCATATCATATTATTAAGCACGAGTACGAAATAAACGAATAACAAAGGTAAAAAGATATATTAGAGAGAGAGAGAGAAAAGAGAGAAAGAGAGAGAGTGATAAAGAGAGAGTGTGAGAGAGAGATAGAGAGAGATAGAAAGAGAGAGATAATACATAGTATGAGGGGTTGAGTGCGATGTGCGTATAAATTATGTGTGTGTGAGGGTGAGAGAGACAGAAGGGTTTGGTGATATGGAGAGGAATATAATTTGCAATGGCAAAAAGTAACATTGCACATGATAAATGAATGAAGTAATAATCATAATAATAAGAACAATAATATGAATCACAATGATAACAACAATAGTGATAACACGAATAATATATTTTCTCAGATATGTAATTATCTCCCCTACTTACCGGAGCTCCTGTCAGAACCAATTATTTATTGGCGGTGTCCACGGTCCAATAATGTATTTTGACAAACGCACTGTATGAGACAACAAAAAAATAGCGACTTCTTGACGCCACCTTAGAGCAAGAGCTACGAACCAAAATAAAATATTTTTCAAGTGTTTCGTCAAGAACACGCATTCGGCATTCATAGATAAGTACTTGGCCACAGTAAAAGCTGGAAAAATAATAGTCGTTTCCAATAACAGTGGTACAGTGGTAAAGATGTCTGCCTCTGAAGCTAACAACCCGGGTTCGAATCCGGTTGGGCACAACTATTTGTTCTGCGTTTTTCACACCCATGATCCTTGTGTAGGTGGGATCTGACATCTAGTCTGCTCGGATACGGACTAAAAACTAGGATGTCCCGTAATTACATCTAAGCGCGTTAAAATTCCCTCGGTGGCTTTAAATCGCAAAGAGCAGGTTGATAAAAGGAGACATCTAGGCAAAATTTGAAAAATTCCTACCCAGTCAACAGTAACACTCAAGCACAATTGAGTCAGTTGGCCAAATTGAAAGAAAGAAGAACGTGTCAGGAAGTTAAAATTTTCTTTGAGGTATAGTTAAAAACAAAATGATAAAGCAAGTTTCCGGTTGCTTGAAGTAGACTAAGTTTTCATTTAGGTCATTTTCGTTTCATAGCATAGCCTAAGGCAATATTAACCTGCCTAAAAAATTACTAAAATCACCAACATATCGCTGTACAAATAAATGCTTTAAAAAAGCCATTTCCTTCCAAGTCTTAAAAGTCCGCTGGAATCTTTTCGGTCACATCCTAAGAAGAGATAAAGACATTCCAGCAAACAAAGCAACCCGAGCATACTTTATTAAAGAAACAACATGTCCAAGTTCAAACAGTTTATTCTTCCCCGTGGGGAAATTCATATACACAAGTGTACAGCAACACGTTTGTTGTCGCCAGAAGTCCAGCGCACTATTCGTAGGCCGACCAATAGTAACCAGAAGAGACCTCGCACGCATCAACCATCATAAAAGACTTACATCAATAATAAATGACCTGAATGACATAACATCTTTAGCACAGAACAGACAACTTTGGAAAGTGCACACATCCGAAATTCTCAAAGCAGCCGGAGCGACGCAATTGTACAACTGGTACGCGACACGGCGATAAGGCAAGTAAGTCTGTAACAAAGATTTACCGAAAACAAGTAAAATTTTCCTTATTCATTATGGATAAGGCTTTAGACTTGAGTATATGAAACAAAATAAAATAGTTTTCAAGTGATTAATTTGTCAAGAACACAGATTTATAGATAAACGAACTAAATAGAATAGAAAGCTATGGAGAACAAAGGATTTATCACTGAAGACAAAGTTAAGAATTTTCAACTCAAATGTAAAGTCGGTCCTTATGTTCGGATGTGAAACCTGGAATGCTTCACAGACATGATTAAAGAGGATACAAGTTTCCATCAACAAATGTCTGCGGAAGCTGCTCAAAATTAAATGGACAGATAAATGTACAAATGAAGAGGTGTGGAGAAGAACATGACAAAGACTAGTTACGGAGGAAGTTGGAAGGAGGAGGTGGAAATGGATCGGCCACACATTGAGAAAGAACGTATAGAACATAACAACGAAGGCATTAGAGTGGAACCCACAAGGAAAAAGGTCAAGAGGAAGACCAAGAGGAACATGGAGATGTGTAGTGGAAAAAGATATACAAAGAGGAGGGAGGTCTTGGAATGAGCTTTAAAAGATTGCCCAAAATAGGGGGGGAATGGTAGCTGTTTGTCAGTGGCCTATATCCTGATCCTCGGTGAAAAAGGCTATGATGATGATGATATGATGATGAAATAGAGTAGAAAGCAGAAGGAATGTGGGTTAGGGGGAGGGGGAGGGAAGGGGATACTGGGAAGAAATGATACATGGAAGAGAAGGTAACTTATTGAAGCTGACAATATTAATACTAGTAAAGATAAAGTAAAGATTGTTCTTATATAGAGCACTTATCACCAAAGTCTCAAGGCGCTTTACATCTCGTTTACTCTAATTTACTGTACCTTGTTAGGAATTTAAAAAAATTGCCCTATAGTAAAAAATGAAAAGACACTAGTGATGCTTATTAGTCCAAGCGACCGTAAACTTGATTGCTCTTTACTATAATAGAGGTGGGAGCGCCATTTGTTATTTACTTTACAAGCTTCTAAAAAACAGGAATTTATTCCAGTTTCACTATGACTAAAGCTTCAGACTAGAAGCTACGGAACAAAACAAAAAAATATTTTCTCGAGCGTTTTGTCAAGAACACACATTTATGATTCATAGATAAAGGAATTGAACAACATTCGAAGAGATTTGATTTAGCTTGCTTATTTGACATCAAGCATCTAATAATTATTATTTCTACCCATTATACACTACACACCTACAATTATCAATCTTTTTCAACAAAACGACAGACGTGTCACTATGGTCGGCTAAATAATGAACTACAGTGACAATTTTATCAGCAAAACTTGGTGATGGGCGGGACGGATGCTATTAAATATTCCACCACCTTTTTGGAAGTATAAAACAAATAATTTTAAATCTTACAAATTCCGATTTTATTTTCACGAACTTAATAAATTTGATAAACTTTAACATCTTACCCAATCGGAATAACCTCCGTCGTATATTTTTGATAAACGACAGACGTGTCACTATTGTCGGCTAAACAAAGAGCTACAGTGACAACTTTACCAGCAAAACTTGGTGATGGACGTGATGGAAGTTATTTAAAAAACTAACCCTATTAGGATACAACATGATAAGATTGATAATTTCACATCTTCTAAATTGGTGTCACGGTGGCAGGCGGTTAAGACATTGGACAGCGGAACTGAGGGTTCCGGGTTTCGATCCTCGGTGGAAGCATTGTGGTTAACCCTTGATCTAGGTTATTTGCACTAATTGCTTACGTTGGCCGCGCTGGACTTCCGGCGAGGCTCGATTTACGGCGAGAAACTAAAAGACGAACTTCCCTTCGGGGATTGATATTAGTGGCATTTTTTTTCAAGGATGATCTTTAAAAAACTTCCATTTTTGTTTTGACTTTTTCTACCTGAATTATACATTTCTTTGGGGAAAAAAATTACAATTCATTATGGCTGGACGAATTACCGAACTTGTCACGTTAGAGTTATTTTCAATGCCATAGCAAAAAAGCAACAAAAAAAATCTCGAAACAAGAAACAAAAAAAGAAAAATAAAGGAAAAAAATGCAACGTATGTGAAAATAGGAACACCAGATATTGTTCGAATACTGCATTCATATATTTTTTTTATTTAACTCCAATATTTCTCTTACTTTTTAAGCCATAAAAAACATACGAAAATTAAAAAAAAACACAACAAACAAAAACCAACAAACAATCAAGAAATTCAAGTTGCGTTATTCGTCAAGATGTATAACTTTTCTTTTCCACATAATCTTTTTTTCTTATTTCACTGCTATTGTCGAATAAGTCATCAAATTTGAAATCAAGTGCCCAAAAATTCCTACCCATGTACACTACACACCTACAATTATAACAATGTCTGCCTCTGAATCTAACGACCAGGGTTCGAATCCAGGTGAGCGCAACTATTTGTTCTACGTTTTCCACACCCTTGATCCAATGGTAGATATGATATGAAATCTAGTCTGCTCGGATACTGACATAAAGTTAGGAGGTCCCGCACTTACATCTAAGCACGTTAAAAATCTCTTGGTGGTTAAAAATCGCAAAGAGCAGGCTGCTAAAAGCCGCCATCCGAGCAAAATTTGAAAAAAAATCCGACCCAGTTAACAATAATATTCAAGCACAACTGAGTCTGTTGGCACAATTAAAAGAAGAAAGAAAAAGAAGAAGAGCCTCGATTAAGTTCAGTGCCAACCAATTAATGCAAATTTCAATAACCTAACTCAAGAGTTAACCATAATGATGCCTCTGTCTAGCTCTTGCTAGGATCGAACCAGGAATGCTACTATCCGCAGTTCAATACCTTCATTTCCAATATATTCATTTTACGCTGATAATGATCATTTGGGTCTTCTTCTTCTTCTTCTTTCAGTATGCCAACTGACTCAACTAGTTAAGTATTACTGGTGGTGCGAATTAATACTGTTGGCGTTGGATGGAGAAATTCCCAATGCAAAATGCTCGGCCGCAGTGATCCAATAAAAAGATTAGTTATATCATATTTATAAACATAATGGAAGCGTCTCCCTGTCTGCACTGACTGTCTAACTCCCTTATCATCTCCCAACAAGATCTTCTCCCTACCCATTGGTTGGTTAAGTTCTCCATGGTTAATTAAACGAGTACAATTTACCTGCAAACTTAGCTCTTCGTGCCGAGAGTTTTTGGTTAATAATAAGCATAGCCACCAATGCACAGTTTGATCTAATTAGTAAATATGGCAGTAAACAGTTTCTAATCTTCCCGGATCCGCCCACTAAATTCCCCTCATCTAACCGCTCACACACACCCTCACATACCAATCCCACACTCACAGACACACACACATACCAACCAAAACCTCACACTAATACAGCAACACTCACACATCCACCTCATTATACACACCGAATGCTAGACGAATTATTATAATTCTACTCACCTCACCTACCTCACAAACAACATATGAGCATAGTGACCATTCTCAGTGGCGAATGAAACTGATTGTGGTGTTGTGAAATGGTGAGAGAGAGAGAGAGGTGGGGGGGGGGTGAGCTCCAATCCGTTTCAGCAATCATTGTGCAGTGCTGAGTTCTTGGGAATCGCTTCTTGTACAGAATTCCTATTAGCAATAATAGACTATGCAATAGCCGATGTGATAGCTCGATGATAAGTAAAAGCGAAATTTACATTGCACTGTAATATATTATTACGATATACTTTTCTCTCATTTGCCAAGTGAATCAATTGTGCTTGAGTATTACTGTTGACTGTATATGATTTTTTTTTCCAATTTTATCCGGATGTTGGCTTTTAACAACCTACTCTCTGCTATTTTAAACTGCCAAGGGTTTTTTATGTTTAGATGTAAACATGGGACCTCCTATTTATTCGTCCGTATCCGAGGAAACTAGATGTCATATCCTAGGATCAGGGGTATGGAAAGAGCAAAACAAATAGTTGGGTTCACTCTGATTTTAGCATAGTTTCACAGGCATACGCGGTATCAATAAAGGGTCTGTGGTCTAGTGGAAAGGCCCTCAGTTCGTAATCAAGAGGTCACTGGTTCGAAACCGCATAGGGCGGCGCAGAGTTAAACCCTTGGGCAAGGTTTTATACACGCATGTCCTCATCCCACTAAGGTGTAATGAGTATCCGACCATAGGCAGAGATGGAATTTGGCAGAATGCTAGAATGACATGCCTTTCATGCAGCTCTTCTGCATGCTCCACGAAGAGATGAGATGGTTTTAGAACGGACTGACTTGTCGGAGACCTCTTTGTAAAGCACTTTGAGCATTTAAAGAATAAGTAGTATAGCGCTATAAAAATGTTCACTTTGATTAGTCACAGTGCCACTGGACTACATGTTAACGAGCGTAAGGGAATAGTGAATGGTAATGTTTCATCTCTTTCTTGACATGCTGCTGCAGGGTAGTCTCAAATTTACAGAGAATGCGTTGCATCACAGCAGATAACAAAAGCATGATCGATGGTTAATTAAACCTGCTGGGTGTGTAATTACTATTGACCGTGATCTTTAATTAGCTGATACTTGTTTCCAATGGTCACTACTTGATTAGAGATGGGATGACTGGATAGTTAGATGAGTCACCGATAAGTCACTGATAAGTCACTAAAGACTAGAATGATGAAAACGATTTTGTTTGTTTTGTTTGGGCGTGGTAGTTGTAGATACATACGTAATATACCAACAAATAGATATACCTAGAAATACCAAGGTCAGTTTTTGTTTCTAACAGAAGAAATTATTATCAAACTTGATAAGAACAATCAAAATATAATAACATGTAGATTACATTGGCAAACACTGTGGGTTGTATTACTAGCATGAAAATATGTTATTGCGTGCGTGTGTGTGTGTGTGTGTGAGAGAGAGAGAGAAATAGAGAGAGAGAATGAGAGAGATAGAGAGAGATAGAGAGAGCGCGAGTGTGGGAGAGAGATAGAGAACAAGGTCAGTTTTTGTTTCTAACAGAAGAAATTATTATCAAACTTGATAAGAACAATCAAAATATAATAACATGTAGATTACATTGGCAAACATTGTGGGTTGTATTACTAGCATGAAAATATGTTATTGCGTGCGTGTGTGTGTGTGTGTGAGAGAGAGAGAGAGAAATAAAGAGAGAGAATGAGAGAGATAGAAAGAGATAGAGAGAGCGCGAGTGTGGGAGAGAGATAGAGAGGAAGGGTGGTGATAGGTGAGTCCATCAGTAGAAAAAACACGTTTCGTTAATTTCAACTCTGAACTTAAATGAAGTAGAGTACTTGGCCTTTAAGGTAGATGCTTAGTTCGAGAAATGTGCCATTCACGTTGCGAATAATTAAAGGGTAGAGGTATTATTACTACTGACCGCGTTAGTTAGATGATGCTTTACGCCAATTATCACTATTTGATTAGGGATGGGCTGATTGGGTAATTAGTTAAGTCACTGATAAGTCACTATTGACTGTAAAGATGGAAGCAGTATTGTATACTTGTAGATGTATGACATATCAACAAATAAATATAAACAGTAGGCGTCAGTTTCCCTTTTACATGAGACTTGACTTAATAAATAAAAGCAAATCATAATGATTTTTTTTACAGTAAAGATTGTTCTCATATAGCGCACTGATCACCAAAGTCTGAAGGCGCTTGACTTCTTGTTTACTCCGCCAGCCAAAAGCAAACATTTAACACTGATGAGACATTCGCCAGTTAGGTATGTTACAATTGTTTTTGTTTTTTGTTTGTTTTTTTGGGGGGGAGGGGGCAATACAGCTGTTTTTACGACCAGGTAGACTATTTCACCAGAGTTCAGTGAGGCAATCGACGAAAATTTTCTTGCCCAAACAAAAGCCGCAGTAGCGAGTGATAATCGAGTTGGGAACCATCGCCGTAGCAGCCACAGCAGTTCAACGCCTTTACCAACTGAGCTAACCACGCCGCCAATGACATTTCAAAAAATAAATAAAAAACAGTAGGAGCCAGTTTTCCTTTAAAATGAGACTTTGGCTTTATAAAGAAAGCAAATCATAACGAATTGATTGCGATGGTGAACGTTTTTGAGTTCTATTTCTATTTTCCCAACATAACAACAATATATTTGAGGGGATGAAGAGGTTGCATGACTTAATTAATTAATATCAACAACTTAATAGAAAATAGAAACGGCAAGCGTCCGTATTTTCCGTCTAGAAGATATTAAACATGATAAGGAAAATCATGCTAGATAAGGATAATAGTATAATAGGTGTATTGTATGGCCATGCTTAAATTCCCACATAATATAATTTACATCATTAATACGTTAATGGGTATAAATGCAGATAACGTGGGGTCGTAATATGTTATTACATCTATTAGATAAGTCATACCATCACTAGTCAATCACCATTATCATAAAACATCAAGGTGGGTAGCTAAGTTGCCAGGGCGTTTTGTTTAGCAGCTGTTAAGTAACTGTGGTGAAAGTCCGAGGTTCGGTTCCTATAATACTGGCTACATATTATGCTGTTCTTGATTTAGTTTCAGTTTTCTTATCAAGATCATTTGCGTTAAAAGCCTAATTTAGCTTTGGCAGATGAGTACTCTTCCGTTTAGAAAGCTGTTTTGACCGAAAAATTGTAATGGCACTAGAATGCAATCAATTCTCATCAACGTTGAAGAATTGCTCTTGGTCAAGGGAAAAGTAAATTATATGTTAAGCGCAATAATAGAGGGACAAGTGCGCTGTATAAATGTAATCTTTATGTTTACTCTTCGGTTAATTATCACCGTCAATTGCAATAATACTCCCAGCCTCTTAATTACCCATCGCTTACAAAGACATAATCTACTGTGACGCAACACTTTCTGTAACTAAAAACCTGACACTTAGTTAACACAGTAACTCTTTTAATTCATCTAATCAAAACATTCGGGAGCTTCTTCGGGAATTATCGGAGGTTTCCGTGTAAGCGAAAACGAGGCACCTGTCATCTGATTGGCTGAACGCGTG
This sequence comes from Corambe burchi, assembly GCA_031762895.1. Taxonomy (NCBI): domain Eukaryota; kingdom Metazoa; phylum Mollusca; class Gastropoda; order Nudibranchia; family Onchidorididae; genus Corambe; species Corambe burchi. The sequence continues at coordinate 10,685 of JAUEKR010426938.1, forward strand.
CTGATCTATCAGCAGACGATATTATCAAGATTTAAGGGGAGGTAATCAGATCGCTGGTTGTTTATGAGCTTGTGTGGAGAATTTGTTTCGGTTCTCTAATTCTGGAAAATTCGATAATAGGCTGTGGAAACAGAATGTGAAGATAAGATAGTGTCAGAAGGAAAAATGGAAGCTGAGCAGTAATTGTAGGTGGTATACAGTTTAGTCGTACAATGGAACCTCCCTAATTGAGACACACTCATATCAGTGGGGTGGGGGGAGGGGGGCGCTCAGTGATACAGTGGTAATAATATCTGCCTCTGAAAATCTAACGTCCCGGGTTCGAATCCGGGTGAACGCAACTGTTTGTTCTGCGTTTTTCACACCCCAGATCCTAGTATAGGAAGGATCTGACATGTAGTCTACTCGGATACCGACGAAAAATTAGGAGGTCCCGTGTTTATATCTATGCACGTTGAAAATCCCTTTGTGGTTTTAAATCACAATGAGTATGCTGCTAAAAGTTGCCATCCGGACAAAATTTGAAAAATTCCTACTCAGTCAACAGTAATACAATCTAGTCAGGTGGCAAAATTGAAATAATTGAAAGAAATAGTAATACTTGTAGTAAGGAGAACAGAGAAGCCTCTATTATTGAAACATTCTCACATCAGGAAACCCGGCAAATTGGCATGAAATCATCATAGGCAAGCAATGTTTACAAAATAAATATAATTCAACCTTACTAATCGAAAAATCCGTTTATATGGACGATTTTCTAATCCACCCATGTGTCCCGATTAGTGAGGTATCATTGTATTAGTAGTAGTAGTAGTAGTAGTAGTAGTAGTATTAATAGTAGTTGTTGTAGTGGTAGTAGTAATAGTATTAGTAGTAGTAGTTGTTGTTGTAGTAGTAGTAGTAGTATGTAGTAATAATAATAAATAATAATAATGGTAGTAGTAGTAGTAGTCGTCGTAGTAGTAGTAGTAGTAGTAGTAGTAGTAGTAATAATAGTAGTAGTAGCATTAGTAGTAGTAATAATAGTAGTAGCAGTAGTAGTAGTAGTAGTAGTAGTAGTAGTAGTAGTAGTAGTAGTAGTAGTAGTAGTAGAGGCAGTTGTGGTTGTTATACATGTAGAAGGCTTAATAGAGTTATGAGACATTATTCGTTATCATAATGAATGTCATTAACTTGAACGTGAGTTTATTATTAAACGGTAATGCAGAGGAAACTCGCAAATCGATCCGCCTCAGTTGATGATAAAATCTTCCCGATTTCTTGGGTTTCCCGATTAATGGGATTTAATATTATGATACCTTTTTTATAGCATTTTATACATTCAATTGATTTCCTAGGATTTTGTGCCAATTTCTCGGGTGTTTCGATTCCTTAGTGTCCCAATTACAGAGGTTCCACTGTATTTGTAGCAATATGATAGGACGGTCACCTATCTTTCCAGATAAACATTACACTGGGATATAGGACTGCATGTAACATTCAAACAGAGAGATCCAAAAGATGAAATTTAAAACCATCGTTGTCTCTATTTTGGCTATTAGTCATCCTTCCTTAAAATCAACACAACATACGTCCCACTAATTATGTGTTAATATCATTTGCTTTTCTAATTTCTTTCTCTCACTTTATCTATATCTCTTTATTCTCTCTCTCTCTCTCTCTCTCTCTCTCTCTCTCTCTATTTCTCTCGCTATCTATCTATCTCTCTATACCACTCTATTTATCTGTCTCTCATCCTCTCTCTCTATCTTTTCCCCTTCTCTCTTTATCTCTTTTTA